>VWZG01006620.1:42881-64525 GCA_013396735.1 Grallaria varia
TCTTTCTTTCTTTCTCTCTCTCTCTTTCTCTCTCTCTCTCTTTCTCTCTCTCTTTTTTTTTTTTTTCCTTGTGGATTACCCTTTCTTGCTTTCTTCTGGATTGCCTGTTCCTTGTTTTTTCATGCTGGGTCACCACAGTGCTCACCTGAAGGCAGAGTCCCTTCCCACCCTGCAGCTTCCCAGGCTGCTCCTCACTCGCCAGTGAGTGCTGCAGGATATTTCACCCCAACAGAGAGACACCTTCAGCTTTTCCTGGCCCAATCCCACGTGCTGTAGCCCCTTTGGAACCGCAATTCACTTTGCTACTGACCTCTAGGAGGAATGTCTTCAACGCCTTCTGCAGGGCATCAGTGAGGTGAGACTGGCTGCTGAAGTTCTGCTTTGCACGGGACTCTCATTTAGTTTCTTTTCAATAATCAGAGCTCCTTCTTTGTGTTGGTGGTATTGGCCAGTTTGAGATGGACACTGCAAGGTTTCCTTTGAGATCTCCCCTCCCTTTGGTGCTTGGCAGAGGCTCTGGGGGATATTTTCCTTCAGCTTTCTTCTTCATCCCTCCCGTTCTCAGAGCTTGCAGTTTGTCCCTGGAAGCGTTCAAAAAATGCATATATGTGGCACCTGGGGACATGCTTTGGTGGTGGGCTTGCTGGGACTCGATGTCCTTAGAGGTCTTTTGCAGCCCAAATGGTTCCATGACTGTAGGAGGCTCCTTTGATGCTGTGGTGGGTGCACACAGTGCCTACCCACCATCCCCACGAGCGGGCTGGCTCCACCACCTCCCAGCTCTCTCCCCTTCCCAAAATCTGAGAACTGTCCACCTCCGAGGTGGGATCTGTCTGGACCTCTGTGCTACAGAGGTGGCTGGTTTTTGGGGCCTCTTCCTCTTCCAGCCCTGGCTGAAGCCACTAATGGCTTCTGTAGAAAACTCAGCCTTTACCCAAGCTTTGTAAAGCCAGCGAGGCTGGATTTCTTTGGTGGGTTTCCATCCTGTGATGCTGGAGCCTTCTGATGGACACCCCATTCCTTCACACAGCCCAGCCCACCCTGCCATGTTCCCCCGGCCCTGGCTCTTACTGCCTCGTGCGGTTCCTTGTGTTGTCCTCATTCTTCACACCACAAAAGATTAAAGATAATACTGATCCTAATAATATAAAACCGCCCTTCTGAGAATGGGCTGCTGGCTGGTATTATGCCATATAAAGACTCTGTGAAATAGCTTGGGTAATTTACACTCATTAGGAGGAGAATGCAGTAGATTAAAGGTAGCAAGGGTGAATAGCTTCCCATTTTTGTCAAACTTGCCTAACCTTTTATTCACCTGCTGAAGCCATTATTTTATAATAATAAAAAAGAGGAGAAAGAGCCTTGCTTGAACTTGGGGAGAAAGGCAGAGAGTGCAAGCTAGAAGCTATTTTCTCAAGAGAGAGAAATGCAGCATTATAGATTAAAGGTGAAAAGACAGCCCTCATTTAAATCAATCCACCTCTCCGAAGCATATTTATTCACAGATTAATTAGAGTTGCAAATGAAAATGATCTGGTTGGTGGGAACATTATTGAGGCCTTTAAAGTGCGGGAGTGAAGATTAAAAGGAAGTACACTTACCCTTTCCTTATGATCTGAAGAGGAGATCAAAAGAGTCGGTGTCAAATTAACAGCCCTGATGATTTCTCTCTTCTTTTAGGCCCCCGTTTATTATCTGGGGCTCATGTTGATACATGCAGGATGAAGACCTGCTTTCCTAAGCAGCTGGTGCAGGAACTGTGGAGGGACCCTTGAGACAACTGGGATCAGGTAGGAAGGTCCACAGTTACCTGAGCAGGGACGTGGGCAGTGTGCGTGTGCAATGCAGGGAAACCTCCAAACGTGGCCTGTTGGTTGACACGGAAGGAAGAAAATGTTCATTTTATGTATTGGGATGTTGGAGGGAATTGTTCAAGCTTCAGTGACATGGGACTGCCAGGCTTTACATTAGTTGGCCTAATCCCTCTTTAAAACATGGTTAATTGAATGCCCAGCCTCTTCTGAATCTGTGGGATGGATTTGGGACCTACTGTTGGATAAGAACCACGATTTTGCTCAGCTCAAAGGCAGGGGACACAGATTCTCTTCACCAGGAGCAGAACAAACCCAGCAAAGGAAGGGAAGACTTAAAGTCTCCAAATCCTTCGTGAGGAGCAGGCACTGATCTCTGCCCTGGAGGGACCAGGGACAGCACCCAGGGAATGGCTGCAGTTGTGTCAGGGCAGGCTCAGGGGGGATCTCAGCCAAAGGTCCTTCCCCCAGAGGGTGGTGGGCACTGCCCAGGCTGCCCCGGGCAGTGGGCACAGCCCCAAGGCTGCCAGAGCTCCAGGAGCATTGGGATGATGCTCTGGGGCACAGGGGGGGACTCTTGGGGCTGGTCCTGTGCAGGGCTGAGGGTTGGACTGGCTGATCCTTGGGGGTCTCTTCCAACTCATCATATCCTGTGAACTCTCCTGGCAGACTCCAGCAGAGGCCAAACAGCACCAGGCAAGACTGTGCCTTGCCATAGGGTCTAAATGTGGCAGTTGGAGCCCAGGAGAGAAGATTGCAAGCTCTGATGTAGGGTGGGTGGAATTAGAGAGAGGGGGATGGTGCAGAACTCTCAGGAAACATCCCAGCAAGGTCCATCACTTTGAAGTTGCCTGTGGGATCACAGGAGTTCTCTGGGGGAAGATGGGAACTGGCTGCACGTGGAGGCAGAGGGAAAAGATGTCACAGAATCCCAGAATGGTTTGGGTTGGAAGGGAACTTAAAGACCATCTTGTTCCAACTCCTGCCATGGGCAGGGACACCTTCCACCAGTCCAGGTTGCTCCAAGCCCCATCCAACCTGCCCTTGGACACTTCCAGGGATGGGGCAGCCACAGCTTCTCTGGGGCAACCAATGCCAGGGCCTGCCCACCCTCACAGAGATGGATTTCTTCCTAATATCCCATCTAACCCTGCCCTCTTGCAGTGGGAACACATTCCTCTTGTCCTGTGACTCCATGCCCTTGTCCAAAGTCCCTGTGCTGTGCCTTGAAGACCTGACACCAGACTGGGCATGTAGGGGAGGGAGATGCACTATTGAGCGTGATCCTGTGATCAGAAAAGCCTGTTGGCTTGAGAGGTTGACCAAATTCTGGCTAATTCAGTAGACATTTAGCTGGCAATTCTGCTGCCCTCAAAATTTAAGAAACACATGTAAAGATCGTGTGGCTGTGGGTGCCCTCTCTGCTCCTTGGCTTTGAGAGGTTTCCAGTCTCAGACCAACATACTTGGCCTTGCTAGAGACCGTCAAAGTCACTTGCACTAAACAACAAGAAAGAAAGATTACCAGGGCCACTTTGCATCTCCCTGCCCTCATCTTGCCCTTTGTTATCAGCTTGGAAAAACCCTCCCAAGAGGAGAGAAAGCAGGTTCACACCCAGCTCTCTGCAACCCCAGGCTGGAGAATCACTCTGCTCCAAGAATCGTCTCAGAAGGACCAGCAGCGAATTCCCCTTGCTGAGATTTTTCAGACCATTAAAGCTGTACTTAAACACACTACGAGGGAGAATTTTGCAAAGGTATGTTCATTTTGATATCCTTTAAAAATCCTCTCCTGGATTGTTCCATATTTAATTTTAAAATATGAAAATAAAGGTGTGAAAAGAAAGGGATATTCTGAGAACATTTTCCCTGAGCATATCTCATCTTTTTTTTGTTTTGTTCTGGATTTCGAGGACTGGAGAAGGAACATCACCCATAATCTTGTTTTTCTTACGTGGTGGTGCTACCTGTGCAATGAATGCTGTGTAAGCTGATCTCTCTCAGCACAGACTGACTCTGCCGTGGTGTTTTGGATTCATCGCCACCTGTCTGGTGAGGACAATGGCAGTGGCAGTGCAGACAAGGCTCAAAGGGTCATCCAGCTGGAGGGCTGCAAACTAACCGAGGTTTCTTGCTTTGCAAGCCAGAATGTCATAGATGCTGCAGATTCAACATAAATGCACCGGCTCATTTTTTTTCTGGGCTCTGTTAGAAAGGAGAAACGAGAAAGGAAAAGCAGGTGAATGCTCTGTTTGCCTGCTCTCAGCATGGGCACCTCTGAACGGCTCTGAAGTGCCCGGGGAAGGAGGAGAAGCAGCAGCCAGATGGATTTCCTGGCACTTCCTGAGGCCAGACAAAAGCCTTCATCAAGGACAAGGCTTTGGGCAGCTCCCTGGGCTCAGTGCACGGCAGGGCATGGAGGGGGAGGCAACTCCACAGCTCAGCTCAGCGTTGTGTCGAGGTCTGCAAATGGGCGAGTCCATCCAGAGCCAGGAGCAAGGAAAGCCTTGGCTGGTCGTTTGGCGCTGGCAGCGAGGGCTGGCACCTGTATCAGCAGGAGCTGGAGAAGCCAAAAGCACCCAAGTGATCCAGTTCACAGCGGGTAACAGGAGGAATGAGCTGTCCCTGAGCTACAGCAGCAGGAGGGGGCTGCTTCCCTCAAACCCACCCACGAAAGGTTGTCGCAGAAGCCCAGGATATGCTGAGCTGGGAGGGACCCACAAGGATCAGCCAGTCCAACCCTCAGCCCTGCACAGGACCAGCCCCAAGAGTCACCCCCTGTGCCCCAGAGCATCATCGCAACGCTCCTGGAGCTCTGGCAGCCTTGGGGCTGTGCCCACTGCCCTGGGCAGCCTGGGCAGTGCCCACCACCCTCTGGGGGAAGGACCTTTGGCTGAGATCCCACCTGAGCCTGCCCTGACACAACTCCAGCCATTCCTTGGGTGCTGTCCCTGGTCACAACACAGTCCAGGCCTTTCCCCAGGGTCCTGTCACTGGTCACAACACAGTCCAGGCCTTTCCCCAGGGTCCTGTCACTGGTCACAATACCGTCCATCTCTCCGTGCTCTGTGCACAGAGGGTGCTGTGCCCTGAACTCCTGGAATGGGGTGTTTCTCCTTCAGCATGGAGTGGGAGGGGTGGGTTGGGTGCCTCCTTCAGCATGGAGTGGGAGGGGTGGGTTGGGTGCCTCCTTCAGCATGGAGTGGGAGGGGTGGGTTGGGTGCCTCCTTCAGCATGGAGTGGGAGGGGTGGGTTGGGTGCCTCCTTCAGCATGGAGTGGGAGGTGTGGGTTGGGTGCCAAGGGCGTGGGATGTTTGGGAGTGGCGAGGCTGGCTCTGCTGCAGGACCCCCAGCTCTGAGCCACAGGCAGTGCTCCCACCACACACACTTCCTGGGCAGCAGCTGACACGGGCTAAGGGATTGTTCCACCTAATTCTCCATTACCACACATCCTTGGTAATTGGCTGGGCTCCCCCCAGGGCATTTGGCATGGCCGTGTGTTCTCAGCTTTTCCTTGCAATTGAGCTCTTCCTCCATCAGACACCCTCATTCTCCCACTCTCCTTACGAGGAACAGCACAGATCCAGCGGAGGGGGAGGACGATTGGCCCAGCTCTTATTTTGACATTTGCTTTGGGGTTGTTTTCCTTGTTTGCGGTTTTCTTTTCAGTCCGTATCCTCTCCACCTTGCCTGTCCCTCCACAATCTCTGCTCTGCCTCCTGCTTGCCACGCCAAGCTACAGGTCCAAGCTGGAGGTGCTCAGGCATCGTGTTTTGGAAACTCTGCTCTGGCCATGCCAAAAACGGACTTGCCAAGTCCCAGAGAGGACTGGAGTCACCTGTTCCCAACCGGGTGGGCTCAGCCAGGATTCCTCCTCTCTCTGCGAGGTGAACGGGCACTGTAAGAGCCACAAGAAACATTTTGCCCGTGGGTTCAGTTCCTTCTCAGACTCTTCTGCGTGCTCAGAAAAGCCCAGCCACGAAGATTTCCATGGCAAGGGGCAGCTCTGGCTTGTTTTAGTGACTTGGGAATCTCTCTGCACGGGTCGAATTGGCATTTCCAGTTTAAAACATCCTCTTTCCCCCTCGAAGTGGAATTTGCATTTGGATGTGGATGCAAATGAGAAGCCTCATCAGGTTTCTTTTACCGTAAATATTTTGTTTCTGGCTGGCGAAAACAAAGCTCCTGCGTGGGCAAAGCCAGGTTTGTGCTGAGCTTTCTGTTCTTCTTTTTGGGTTCTCTTTGGACCCGCGCAGGACAAGCGTTTTGCATCTAAAAGGTTTGAAACGAGCCGGGAGACTCGTTCCCCTGCCAGCTGTGGCAGCGGCAGGTTCCGGGCTGCGTTCAGATGCTCTCCTGAATTGATGATTTCTAGGTCAAGGAGAGCGTTCCATTTTTTGGCCGTTTGTCTGGCGCTAATCGCTGTCAGCGGCGAGATTTCTGCCCTGGCGGTGAGAGCAGATGGGGTCACTCCTAATCGCAATTCACCCACCAGGCGCTCAACGGCACGGGGGCTTTGCCCAGGTAACTGCGGGCACGCAGGGACTCCTGCACTTGGAAATATTGCTGGTTTCGACAAGGCTTCAGCTTGTGGATTTTCGTGATTTTTCTCGGAATAACTGCGTTTATCCATATTTTTAATTTCGATAACTTTTAAGGGAAATTGTCCCATTATTACCCAACATCTGTGCCTGCCTACGTGCTTCTGTGGTGGATGTAGCTGCTCCTGCACTGGGAGGAGGGTTCAGGGGGTCTCCATCCATACTCCAGACATATGTTTGCTTCCTGCAATACAGACCTTTAGGACCCAACAGCAAAATATCTACTCACATCCTGGTGGGTTTTTGTTGTTTGTTTGTTTTTCTTTTTTTGTGGTTTTTTTTTTTGTTTGTTTGGTTGGTTTTTGTTTGGTTTTTTTGTGGTGGAAGGCAAATCTGCCAGTCTGGAGTTGCCAAGAATCCCAGAACAAATCTCTGCACCCAAGTGGCATCTTGTTCTGGAGTAGGAGGAGGATTCCCTGCCAATCTTTACCAGCGTGCAGGCATATGTAAAACCACAATTCTTAGGAAATCCAATGCCTTAGTTTTTATTTTTCTGGAAGCATATAAACCACATTATGTTTTTTGGTGGGGTTTTTTTGTGTGTGTGTGGTGAATGCGATGAGTCAAAAAAATCACGATATACTTAATTTTTGCTGTCTGCTTAAACAAAGAATGGAATCAGAGTTGAATAAATAAAATAACCTGGGTATGGGAAAGGAGGGTCCTCATGCAACTGTTGTTGGAGCAGGTCTAGTAGAGGGTGACAAGGATGCTGAAGGGACTGGAGCATCTCTGGGAGCAGGAAAGGCTGAGGGAGCTGGGGCTGTTCAGCCTCCATAGGGGACCTGCCCATGTCCAGCAGTGCCTGCAGGGAGGGGACAGGGATGGACCAGGCTCTGCTCGGGGGGCCCAGCAATGCCACAAGAGGAACGGGCAGGAACTCATGCCCAGAAGTTCCACCTGGACAGGAGGAAGAAGTTCTTTCCTGTGCAGTGACCGAGTGCTGGACAGAGACCACAAAGGGTGTGGAGTTTCCCTCACTGAGGATATTCCAGAATCATCTGGACACAATCCTGTGCCGTGTGCTCTGGGGTGGCTCTGCTGGTGCAAGGAAGGTGGGACCAGATGACCCTCTGTGGTCCCTTCCAGCCTGACCCAGTCTGAGATTCTCTGAATGTTTCTGGCGGAAGGGGTTGGGTTTGTCCCAGTAGCATCTCCTGGAGGTGACAACAAAGCACTGTCTGATCTCTGGTGGCCTCAGTGTGTGTTTGGTTGCTGCTCTGGGTTGGCCACAGGCAGCAGGAACATCTCCCAGCTCCACGCCTGTCCCCACCCTGCCACACTGACATGTCCTAAAGACATGCCCAGGGCACAGATTAGTTAATACGGGCACCACCTGTCCTGCTCCCTCTAGGAGAGACCCGAGGCCCCCTGGATGTGCTCTGGGGAAGGGGATGGAAAGGCTGGGAATGGGATAGTTCTGCTCCCTGTGCTTGCTCTTACCAAGAACTAGGGGTGGTTGCTGAGCTTCATCCCTTGTACCCCAGAGCACAGCAGCCTGTGGCGGTGCCTGCAGGGGAGGAGACGCAGCCTGGCCTGGTTTCTGCCTTCTCTTTGTTACTGATGCTGCTTGTCTGCCGAGCTGTGCATTCCTGCTTCTCCTTCCCTCTTGTCCTCCCTCGGAGAAGGAAAACAAGGACAGGTCCCTTGCGTTTTCATCTGAGCATCTCTGTGAGAGGGGGAGAGGGAGCAAGGGAAACCAAACCCACCAAACAAAGTGAGGGAGCATTTTTAATTGGAAGTGCTGAGGATATTCCAGAGCTGTCTGGGCCCATTCCTGTGCCACATGCTCTGGGATGACCCTGCTGGAGCAGGGAGGTTGGACCAGATGACCCACTGGGGTCCCTTCCAGCCTGACCCATTCTGGGATCTGGGATTCGGTCTCCCTTGCATTACATCCCCTCTGTTCACAGGGATTTCAAACTTCCCATTTTCAGGCCTTTTCTGAGTTTTGGTACATTCTCCTCACATCACCTGTGCCACCCAAGCGCATCCTTGGGCCCAGATCTCTTGTTCCTCTCCATCCCTTTCTCCCCCATGACACTGTCCCGTGTTCCTGCACAGACTTGGGGGCACAGCGATATCTCTGCAAGGTCTTTCTGCAAAATAGCCCAAACAATTTACCTTTAACCAAAGAATTGTGTTTCAGGACAACTTCCCAGCGATCGTTGGAGGGGGGAATTGTGACCTCGAGCCCTGCACCCACCCAGATATGTGTGATATGGGACTGTGAGGTTGTATTCCTCTATTTTCCTAAGGAAAACCCCCCATCATGCATCAGCTCTCTGTGCTAGGTAAGGGGTTTGTCTGGGAGAGGGTGTGATCCAACAGCTTTGCTCCATGACTGGAATGGTGGGAGCCTGGTACAGAATATTTTCCTCTTCAGTGGGCCAAAAGACGTAGGAAAAAGGTCCTTAATAGTGCAAGCTCAGGCTCTTCTTTTCCTGGTGGGTCCCAGATGCTCGGGATGAGCTCCCCCACATCCTCTTTCCTGTTGGCTGCTCTGGCAGGGCCTGAGATATACGAGCACACCGTGCTGAGCTCTGTTTTTGGGCAAGTGCCTTGTTGCAGTGTTGCTGGTGTGAGTTGGGACAGGGTGTGTTCCAGGGCTTAAATCAGCTCAGCCACTGTGTCGGGCCAGCGGGTTGAACTGGGTGAACCCACAAACCAGCCTGTGGAGCAGCTGCCATGGTGACCCCTGGGACCCATCCTCGTCTGGTGGGTCAGAGGAGTGGCAGAGGATGGATGGGAGATGTCCCAGCCAGAAAGCTCCTCCTGAGAAGAGGAGTCAGAATTGTCTCAGCCCACTTTGGGAATGGGATGAAACAGCCAAGAACAAACATTTTTGTGACCAGGCATTAAAAAGAAAAGATAAACCCACCCCTGCCAGCACCCTTTGGAAGCTCCTGAGCTCTGGAGTGATGCAGAGCCGTGGTTAATGGCCACTCCCCGAGGTTTCCCCTCCCATGGCCCACAATTGATTGCAGCGAGATTACGATGCCATTAAAATTCACTCTGCCCATAAACCAGCGCCGAGGAAAATGCTGACGTTTATAGCAGCTCCTACAAGAGACATATTTCAGGGGGAAAGTGAGCCCTAATGCAAGAACTTTATTTAGGTAAAACAACATCCAGGGAAGGGGGGGAGGGAGAGGAGGAGGAGAGGTGGTGGCGATTGCAGAGAATTTTATTTCTTTCAACTAATGGGTATACGGATGCTAAATTTAAAAGACATTTTTAATAAATCTATTGGCCTTTGACAAAATCAATCCAAACCCCATAAACCAAGAAGTCACCCACTTGGTATTAATGAGGCTACATTTGCATTTATTTTTCCTTTACACTAGACAAACCATTAATTTCGTGTTTATGCTTCCTTTGAAGTCTGAATGCTTGTAGATAGATGGCCACATCAAGTCTCCTGCTGCTACATTAATATTTTGCTATAAATGATAAATTTGACCATTTTCTACAACACCCCTTTTTTCTTTAAGAAAGCTGAGAAAATGCAAGCAATAAGTCTTAAGCCCCTGAAAGCTTCGCTGTTTTTTTAAATACTCTGCAGTCATTGATTATTAAAGCAGTCATAGCTTTAACTTTGGGTTGCATTTGATGGCGCCCAGCATTTTGCTGCTGTAAATTGAGAGATGTTCATTAACCAACCAGGGCCACCTTTTCTTTTGCAAATCATCTTTCATTTGACCCATTGCAAAAACTGGACTCGGCCAAGTCGCCGCTGCTTCACCCCATCTCTGGCCTCTGAAGGTCCCTTCTTAGATCTTCTGGTTGTTTCCATGCAAGTTAAGTATATCCTTGTGCTCCATTAGGACAGCCAAGGTGCCTTTTGCCAGTTTTATAGTAATTTACTTTTTTTTTTTTTTGTGCTTTTTCTTTCAAGATTTTCTGTTGCTCTCTGGGTACCAGAGCCCCCCAAAACACTGTCTCCCAAAAACAAAGGGAAAGACCCTTCTGAAGAACTTGCAGGAGTCCAGGATGATGGACAGGGGGAAGATTAAACTCCTGCAAGGACTCTTGGAGAGGTTTGTAAGTTTTTGGAGACCCTTCTCTCAACTCCCAGTCCCACGTCCAGAGGAGGGCACAGGTTGGGTGATGCTCCACAGCCCCTGCTTGATGTGAGCTTCGGAATGGGTTGCATGAGGTCAGTGGGGGTGGATTAGACCTCTCAGAGTGGGTGTAGAGGGATGGCTGATAATTAAGAAAGTCCCTGCAGCCTGCAGGGAGTTGAGTGGCAGTCGAGAAAGCCTAGGGAACTCTTAAGGTGGGACCAGAGAAATGGTGAGACTCTGGTGGAGATGTTTTCTCGTAGCACAGAAGAAGGACCTGCTGGTGTTCACATCTTGGACGTGGAGCTGGGCACAGGTAACTGGGCTGCT
Organism: Grallaria varia; assembly: GCA_013396735.1. Taxonomy (NCBI): domain Eukaryota; kingdom Metazoa; phylum Chordata; class Aves; order Passeriformes; family Formicariidae; genus Grallaria; species Grallaria varia. Next base: position 53,687 of record VWZG01006620.1, read on the forward strand.
CCCCTTTATACCACTGATGGGGCTGGGAAGGGATGTCCAACCCTCCTCTTCCCAGCAGGTTAGACCTTCTCCTGAGACTCTCCTAGGCACTGGCCCAGGTATTTCTCATGGACTCTGCACCTTGGAGAACCTGTGGCCTCCTGACTCGCCAGCCCTTCTAAAGAGCCATGAAATCACAGAATAGTTTAGGTTGGGAGGGACCTTAAAAAACCATCTCATTCCAGCCCCTGCCATGGGCAGGGACACCTTCCACTAGCCCAGGTTGCTCCAAGCCCCGTCCAGCCTGGCCTTGGACACTTGCAGAGATGGCGCAGGCACAGCTTGCACGTGTGCTCTAGCAGGGATTTAGGTGCTAACAGACCCTCTGCTGCCAGGAAAGAGCTTTTGTGGTCTGCGTTTCATGATGTAGGGGCCCAATTTATTCTTTGGTCCCTCCTTAGGTGTTTTCAGATTTACCCTCTGCCTTGCTCCTCAGGAAAAGCACGGACCTGGAATGGTCTGGAGTGACTGCAGGGCACTTTGAAAGAGATGCTGGGGTGTTCTGGTGCTTTTGTCTGGCACACAGAGCATTGCAGGAAGCTCTGCCTCAGCCCAGGGGATGTGAGGGGCAGGTTCAGAGGGCTGGGCATCTCCTGGCTCCCACCTGAGGCTGCACTGAGCCCCAGTGCAAGCTGTGCCTGCAGCAGGTTGGCTTTTGGCTCCCTTCTACATTCCTCGGTCCTTTCCAGCTCTTCTGACAACCTGGGGATGCAAAGACTGCACAGGATCCAGGGACGCCCAGTGCTCTGTAAGGAGACTGTGGGGTGAGGGTTCCTACCCCATCTGCCCCTCCTCCCCTTCCCACCAGCTCTTGTCTCAGCCCTCAGCCAGCTCTCCCAGCAGTTTCTGTGGTGGGGCATTTGAACCCTCTTTGTCCCTAATCAGAGCTGTGCACACACTCCCTGTGCAAGGAGCAGGGACCTGGGCACGGATTAGCAGATTAAACCTCACTGTTTTTTGCGGGTTAGAGGTTTTTTTTATTTTTATTTTTTTTATGAAGCATCTTTTATAGCCACGCCGGGGTTGGATTTCATATAACCCATGTTTATTTTCTTTGCCAGACAGAGTTTATGGAGGAGGGAAGAGATGTTATATCAATAGGGGAGTGGCTATTGACTCCTGGTGCTATGAAGTGCCTTTATGCGCTTTCAAATGGCAGGATTATGCTCCGGGTGGCTCGGTGCCTCAATTGTCTCATGCTCTGTTAAAGCCGACATACGGAGGCGTGAACTGATCGTGGTGGGGTCTCAGTGAGAGAGGACTGAGGACTGAATGTGCAAGTTGCACCCACTCTGGCTTTTTTCCCCTTCTTTTTTCAGTAGAGAAGCATTTCCTGCTTCTACAGATCCGAGGGAATCCACACCTGCCTTCCCACAGAGCAGGGAAGGGTTTGTGCAGCTCTTCGGTGCATCCCTTGCTCACAATTGGGCTGTTTAATTCACGAGCTTGACGTGAAAACCTCGAGACTTGTTCTTAGCAGTCATGCTCTAATTTCTCATCATTCTCATTCAGCTCTTTCCCATTCAGCTCCAGTGTCTGGACTTGAAAGGTTCCCATGTCCAAGCTTTCCACCCAACTGGTTTCATGAGAAACACGCTGAAAAAAAGCAATGAAGCCTCATTGTTTCCCGTGTCCAGGTCAGTAAAGGATGTGATGATTCAGAAATTACCTTGGTCTCATGCGAGTCCTGTTTAAGCTTCCCATTTTGGGCAGCAGCTCTGCTAATCGCAGACCTGAGGCAGGTTTTGTGCCAGTGAATCTCTCCCAGCATCCAAGGTCTGTGCCCAATGGAAGCTCAGTGTTCACCCTACCGCAGCCAGCCCCTCTTTTTTCTTTTTTTTTTGCCTGCTCTTCTGCCAGCTGCTCACATTCTGCAGGCAGATGTCTGGATGTCTTGTGGATAAATCCATGGATTTTTCCCTTCTCCAACAAGTCTGAACATGCTAAAGATCAAGTGAATGTGGTTGGCACTTCCCGTCAATAATTAGAAATGAAAGCAAGCATGAAATAAATAAGCCTGGGTTATTCCCATGAAAAACTGAAGTTCAAGTAGGATTTCAGAAGCCAGACTTCTGCCTTTAATTTCATATTTTGGCCTCAATTTTTTCCTTTGAAAAAAGGAGAATCTAAGTCTAGTGTCCAGGAGCTGGGAACGTCTCCCACGCCAGGCTTCTCACTGTCATTAATGTCTCTTCTCACGCCACGGCAATACCAGTGTTGGAAAGGGACTGAATCTGATGGAATCTGGGCACTTGGGATCCTGCCTAGCCCTTCCAGAGGAATCCTGGTGTTCTGGGAGAGGCCAGCTGAGGAGAAGATATTTCCCTGCAGCCCTCAAAACCTGCCTCAGAGCAGAGCTGGGTTTGTAGCCACAAACCAAAGGAAACCTCCCAAGACACAAGAACAAATGCAATAATAAAGGCCAGACAATTTGAATGGGGCTGGTTATTAAGGGTTTTGCTGCACCTCGGACCTGTTAATTGGCACTGCTCAGGGTCAGTGCAACCTGCTTGGAATAACCAGCCCTCCGTGAGGAGATCACTCCTTTTCACCTCTGGCTCCTGCTCCGATGTTCCTGTTATGTTCACAAAAGAGTGAAGTTAGAACAGCATCGCCCCAGCTTTAAATCTCTGCCAAAGCTGCAACCTGGGCTGGACAGGGAAGCAGCAGCCCCAGACTGGTGGCTACTGTCAGACCTGAGCCTGAGTTTTGAGGGAAATTAGGCAGAATCTCATCCCTAGAGAGATCGAGGAATCAAAGAGTGGTTTGGGTGGGAAGGGACCTTCAGGGTCATCTGCTTCCAGCCCCCTGCCATGGGCAGGGAACCTTCGGTAGAGCAGGTTGCTCAGCTCATCACAGGGATGATCTGCTCCATGACACAGGGGCCACCACCCGTGGGAAGAGGCACTGCAGGTCACTCACTACCTTGGTGTTCCCATGGAGTGAGCATCATCAATAACCTTGTCATTTTATGGTCCCTGGGGTCTGGATTTCAGCTGCTCCCTTGGCCAGAGACATCATTCCTTTACTCCTTGATAGTTCAGCAGCAGTTTTACCTGATTCCCATTGCCCCCTGTAGCCAGCACCTACTCAACTAAGGAAACTTGGGAATGGGGGGCTATGAGGAGATCCAGAAGGACATCATGTCTTTGCCCTCCTCCCACTGCAGATGGCACAGGGAGAGGAAGATCACAGAGATCCCACGGGCGGCAGGCTTGCTTTGTTCTTTGGTCGGATCCTGGATCCTTGCCCGGAAAAAGGCCACCTGAGGACTGTGGTGGCCCAAACCTCTCCCATCGCATCACAAGAACCTTGACCTGGATTTCTCACCTCCATCCCAGATGCATCCCAAGGAGCCACAGGGGTGAGTGAACCAGTGCCACGAGGTCCTCCAGCTATTTCTGCTGGAGGGGAGGTGAGCTGTGACGGGTTCTGCTCATCCTTTCAACCCAGAGCCAGAGAGATGGAAAGGGAGGGAAATGGAGGGGGGCAGGGGGAAGGAGGAAGCAGACACAAAGGCTGAGGGTTTGCTAGACAGGGAACACTCTGCTCCCCAGTCTAATATCTGCCCTTTATTCTGTGTTACAATATGCCAAGACTTTCAGACTGGACACGAGGCCGGAATCAAGGCTGAAATTAGTTTTCAGCCATTCATTCATAACTGTTGTGTTTAAAAAAAAAATATAAAAAAAAGTGAGAAAAAAAAAAGAGGGAGATACAAGGTGGGGGAAACAAAAGTAAATACAAAAAGAGAAATGTTAACATGTGTGGCGCAGAATGTGTACAGCAGACAAAGCTCTGCTTGTTCTTCCACAATGGCTTTGAAAAGCAGGTGTCATAGCAGCTGTACAAGGTTAAAGCACAGGGACCATTATGTACAAAATGAGTGAGTCTTTATCCAGAGTCTGCTTCAGCTCTTAAGAATGTGCTTCCTATTGTGCCAGTGTTTGCTGGAAGGACTCCATCTATACAATGGAGAAATTTTTCATTCTCACCTTCCCCCCAACCTCCGTTCCACCATCCAAATCTACAGTTATGGATATAATACAGACCTCTGGCATTCAAGGTCCTCATTGCCCTATACTTCTGAAACAAAAGCTATTGTGCCGCATCATGAAAAGTGCCTGTGGCAGAATAAAGCTGTTCACTGTGGGCCCTGAGAGAGGATTTGTGAAGCTCTCTCTAAAGTTAAAATCCTGGCAAAACCAAAACACTTCCAATTAAAAATGTTCCCTCACTTTGGTGGGTTTGGTTTCCCTTGCTCCCTCTCCCCCTCTCACAGAGATGCTCAGATGAAAACGCAAGGGACCTGTCCTTGTTTTCCTTCTCCGAGGGAGGACAAGAGGGAAGGAGAAGCAGGAATGCACAGCTCGGCAGACAAGCAGCATCAGTAACAAAGAGAAGGCAGAAACCAGGCCAGGCTGCGTCTCCTCCCCAGCAGGCACCGCCACAGGCTGCTGTGCTCTGGGGTACGAGGGATGAAGCTCAGCAACCACCCCTAGTTCTTGGTAAGAGCAAGCACAGGGAGCAGAACTATCCCATTCCCAGCCTTTCCATCCCCTTCCCCGGAGCACATCCAGGGGGCCTCGGGTCTCTCCTAGAGGAAGCAGGACAGGTGGTGCCCGTATTAACTAATCTGTGCCCTGGGCATGTCTTTAGGACATGTCAGTGTGGCAGGGTGGGGACAGGCGTGGAGCTGGGAGATGTTCCTGCTGCCTGTGGCCAACCCAGAGCAGCAACCAAACACACACTGAGGCCACCAGAGATCAGACAGTGCTTTGTTGTCACCTCCAGGAGATGCTACTGGGACAAACCCAACCCCTTCCGCCAGAAACATTCAGAGAATCTCAGACTGGGTCAGGCTGGAAGGGACCACAGAGGGGCATCTGGTCCCACCTTCCTTGCACCAGCAGAGCCACCCCAGAGCACACGGCACAGGATTGTGTCCAGATGATTCTGGAATATCCTCAGTGAGGGAAACTCCACACCCTGTGTGGTCTCTGTCCAGCACTCGGTCACTGCACAGGAAAGAACTTCTTCCTCCTGTCCAGGTGGAACTTCTGGGCATCAGTTCCTGCCCGTTCCTCTTGTGCCATTGCTGAGTGCCATGAAGAAGGTTGTAGACATTGTCCCTCTCGAGCTGTTGCTCCCTTTTTCCATGGGATGTGTTCCCATGTTTGTTACATGGTCCTTCTGACTTGGGCACACTTCATGGGCATTGGAAACATCCTGCAGCAGAGGAGGCATCTCAAGGCTGGAGTGTGTGGTTGAAACGAGTGGAACACCCAAAGGAAAACAAGATAGCAAGGGGTTGATGCCCCCAGGGTGGTGATTCACCCACTGGCACCACACACAGGGTACAATGAGGTGCTAGAGGTGGAAACTGCTTGGTGTGCAAGGGTTGTCCTGTCACCTAAGAGCCATGTCTCAAATTTTCCAGGTTTATCAGTGTATCACGGCTTTGGGATTGGAAAGAGAGAGTAAAACAAGGAGAGGGGGATACAGGTTGGGCCTGGACAAAAGCTGGCCTTGGTCTCTTTGCATCCTCAGTACCTCAGTGAGAGCTCAGATGCCAGCTGGGAGTCCCCAGGCAAGGATCCTCCTCTGGACTCCTTTCCAGTGTCCCTCCCCTTTGATGACCTCCCCCACAGTAAATATGTGTTTGCCATCAGGACCTGCTCAAGATCTACGGACTGCTCTCCCTTCTGTGCCTTTCAGCACTGACTGGGTGTGTGACCAGGTGCTGGTGTGACACCCTGGTCACTGAGCTTTCTGCATGCCCAGTGTTGGGTGGCATGTCTGGATGGGGACTGAAGATACAAAGGCAACAAAGGCAGTGTGGCAGGGGGAGTGAGGGAATCCACAACCCAGTGACAACTGCCCTGTGCAAGATCCCTGAAGCAACATGTGGTGGTTCCACATCCATCAGTGCGAGGCCCTGAGGATGAGAGCACTTGGGATGTCAGGGTAAAGACCCTCACAAAGCCGCCTCGAGGCTGAGCAGTGCGAGCACTGCAAAGGCAGACCAAAAATGCACATGGGAGAGGCCGTGGGTGCTGCACAGGTTACAGCAGCCCACACCAGCTCCTGCCTTCTCTCACCCTCCTCTGTCTTAACAGTGGAAAAGGACGAAAGCAGAGTCTCCACCTGGTTGCCCCAAGCCCCGTCCAACCTAGCCTTGGACAATTCCAGGGATGGGGCAGCTACAGCTTCTCTGGGCAACCTGTGCCAGGGCCTGCCCACCCTCACAGGGAGAAATTTCTCCCTGGAAACTTGTCAGCTTGTCTTGACACTTTGCCATGCAAAAGCATTAAAAAATTCTTGTGTGGAACCTTGTTCCCAAATTCTTAGAGGCGCTCGAGCCATTCCATGAGCTCCTGAGTGCATTTTATTGGCGTTGCATTATAATCACCTGGATGCTTATTAAACACTGCAGTTGGGAAGCTGGTGTGTTCCCTGCACCTTTACCAGGTCTATTCCCAGTCTGGTTTCCCTCTGGCACTGGTATTAGCACACCCTCCCTGCCTTTGCACTCCTGTGATCCCGGAGGAGTTAATCCCAGCTGGCAGCTGGACCATGTCCACGAGCCCAAGAAGGAATTAATGCCAGGCATGCCAGAAGGATGGACATTATGGCTTGGCCTCTGGTCTGCTGAGTGCAAACCCCAACATTTTGGGCCACCAAAGCAGAGGGACAACAACTGCATTGTCAGTTCCTTCCTCATGACACACTTTCCCCTTCCATCATTCCCTGTTCGAAGTGTACAAATGTCTTCTAGAATGAAGCTCTGGTGGCAAATAGCTCCCAAACAGCTTTTCTGCCTCAGGGCACTATCATCTTCCCCATGAGACACCCAGTGGATTGGCAGTTCTTGTGTGGTCTCAAGGCAGAGGGAGAAATGGAGCTGGGAAGGCGAGCTGATGTAAAGAAATGAGCTAATGAAGTGAGATCACGAAGTGTGCAACCCCAGACGCTTCTATCTTTCTCTCCAGTTACCTTGGTAACTGCGTAGTGATATGATGTTGCTTGGTTTTGTATCCTGCAAGTAAAGGAAGCTCAAAGTACCCACCACTGGCAAAAATATTGGCAAGATATCATATTCATCTACAAAACAACAATTAAGTTACAGACTCACTAGATACTGTATCGGAGGGGGGATGTATCTAACCCAAAGCCTGGATGAAATGACTTCCCTTTTCCTATGAGCCAGCAATTTAGTGCAGCTTTTGAAGGGATTTCTTAGGGCCAAATCAAAGGGATCACACCAGGACTGCTTTTCTCAGGGCTGTGGTTTGCTGAATCTCTACATCCTTTCCGCTGTAGGTCTTTCTGCTGATGATAACGTTGGGTAAAGAGAGATACGGACTCCTGGTGAACACAAACAGGCTTAAACTACTTGTGGGTGGACTTTCCTAACAGGGAGCTGGAAAAAGCACCAGCTCCCGCTGGTGTGGGAAGCCCTCTGACATGAGAGATGCTGTTTGGCATCAATAGTGGGGTCTGGGCAGGTGTGGATCCACCAACCACCTTCCAGGTTATGGGCAAGGGGCTGGGATGGAATCGCTGGTGGGAGCTTTAGCTGCCAGGACTTCCTTCTTTTTTTCTCCCAGCTGTCAAATATCGAGGCATTTCCTCTCTCTGAGGGTGGCAGCAATGCTGCTGCATCCCAGCTGCCATCCCAGTTACCGTCCCCGTCACACCTTCAGCTCTGCAGCGACTCAATCACACTGGTAAGGTAGTTTGGAGTGTCAGAAGGAGGGAATGGACTTTTTTTTTTTAGCCACTCTACCTGACCAACCACCAACTCTTGCTCCTGCGTTCCCTTTTCCCAGCCTCATTTGTGGTCTCTGATCCTGAGGACTGGGGCAATGGTGACACCCATGTGTGGTGTCTTCAGGGCATGGTGCTACTCAGAAGGTCTGGACAAGACCATGCTCTGCTTCAGATTGCTTTGGTCTTCCTGGTCTAACTAAGAGTTTCCTTGGTCTCTTTACAAAACCTACAGCAAAATATTAAAATGAGAGGCTCCATGTGAGTCGAGGATTTGACCAGGAAAAGGAGAAGGCAAACAGTTCAAAGGGAGGCAATTCATCCAGGAGGAGAGGAAGCAACTCTGCTGAGGGCGGGGGAAACATCAAAATAACTTATTTAATACTGAATGTCATCTCTCTTCCAGCCTCTGCACCTGCAGGCATTGAAATAGCACAAGAAAAGTTTGGCTGGGAATATTGTCACCTCTGGATGGAAAATTGAGAAGGCCAGAATTGTGCACGTAAACCTGGAGCCTCTCTGGGGGAACTGTGAATTACAACTTTCCTCTGGTCTCTTTTCCCATTCCCGTGATGTTCCCTGGGCAGTTCTGCAAAGCCCTGGGAGTGTGACCTGGAAACTCAGAGGCTCAGGGTGGGAGGGAGGTGGTTGGCTTGGAGAGCAGGAGAAGAGCAGGGCTAGACATGGAGTGTTGTCTCCTTCTGTATCCCAGTGAAGCATTAGAAGCCCCAGAGGGGCTGGTGAAGGTCTTGGACCAAAAAGTCCAAATCCGGCTTCAGGAAAAGCACATGGCTTGCCTTTGGCAATACTGCAAAGAATTTAAACTAGACAAATAATCAAACAAATAAATCTATACAAGGATATAAGTCCTAACAGTACCTAAGGTCATCAGGAGGTTTGCTGGGAGGGCCTGTCTGTGCAGCCACGGCCACCTGAGGCAGCAGGGAAGCAGCGCAGTGCACCTGCCCTGCTGCACGGGCTCATTCCCTCCCAGGGCCAGGACCCTCCTACACTTGCCTTTGTGCAGCCTCATCGGGTCCCTCTGTGCCCAACACGTGAGCCTGTCCAGCACTCACTGGGCGCCCACAGAGCCTTGTGGTGTATCAGCCGCTCCTCCCGGTTCTGGACCATCAGCAAAGGTGCTGAGGGCGCGCTGTGTCCCTGCCGCCGGGGCACCGAGCCATGGCTCAAACAAGGCTGGCCCCAGCTCTGACCCCAGCGCTCACAACCCTCTGAGCTCTGCCTGTCAGCCAGTTCTCGACCCGCTCACTGTCCGCTCATCTGACCCACCCTTCCTGAGCTGCCTGGGAGGCTGTTCTGGGAGGCAGGGCCAAAAGCCGACAACAGCCACTGCTTTCCCCTCATCTACCCAGCCAGTCACTCCAGCAGAGAAGGCTATGAGACTAATCAGGCATGATTTTCCTTTCCTTTTATTCCACAGGCGTAGAGATGACATCCAGCATGAGCTGTTCTGTCACCTTTCTGGAGATGGAGGTGACACTGATGGGCCTGCAATTTCCTGGGCACTTCTTGTTGCCCTGTTTGGAGACTTGGCTCTTCCCCAGTCCTCAGGCACCTTCCCTGGCCTGCTGGCAGTGTTCCCATGTGCCAGGCAACACTGGAGCAGAGATTTGCCTTGGCCTAAGTGGCACTGGCTGAACAGCGCTCTTTGTCCAGCAGTGCCACCCTGGGTGGCTGCCCCAGGGCCTGGCATTTGACCCTGTGCTTGCTGCATCAGCAGCTGCCCTGGTTCTGTGGCTACTGAGGGCTCAGGACTCACCATGGAACCCTACCCAGGGGCTGCCCCACAGTGGGTGGTGGGGGGCTGAGGCCATCCCTGCCCATATTGCAGGTGCACAATGCTGATGTCACAGTGGCCGCTGTGACCTGTGGGGTCACAAGGGCACCAGAGAGAACTCCGGGTTCAGGCCCTGTGTCAGTGTTACCTGAGAAGGGGAGGAGAAGGACAAGGAGGGACAGGGCTGCCCAGGGAGAGCCTCACACGTTGGGGCTCTCGGCCTGTGCTGCAACCTCACCCACCTCACCCACCTCCGCATCAGCGAAGGAGCATCTGGAGGCAACTGTGGTGTTCCATGACTGGACAAAAGGAGGAGAAGGGGGGGAAGGCCAGGGCCTAGGGGGGCTGTGCCCCTCAGGCTCTACCACTCTTTTGCAAACACCTCTCTCTTGTGTTCTAGAACCAGTGGAGGAGCATCTGGAGGAGACCTCGGTGTTCCAGGGACAGGGACTCACCATGGACAGGACCATGTCAGAGAGGAAGGAGGAAGCCCCCAGAGCGAGGGAGGCAGGTGAGAGCAAAGCACGGATGTTGCCCCTGGTCCCACAGAGGTGCCNGGAAGGCCAGGGCCTAGGGGGGCTGTGCCCCTCAGGCTCTACCACTCTTTTGCAAACACCTCTCTCTTGTGTTCTAGAACCAGTGGAGGAGCATCTGGAGGAGACCTCGGTGTTCCAGGGACAGGGACTCACCATGGACAGGACCATGTCAGAGAGGAAGGAGGAAGCCCCCAGAGCGAGGGAGGCAGGTGAGAGCAAAGCACGGATGTTGCCCCTGGTCCCACAGAGGTGCCACGCCCAGTGCCACTGTCTCTCTCCCTTCCAGCATGCCTGCTGTGTCAAAGATCAGAGGCGGACCCAGCCATCTGCGGGGAAAAACTTGAGAGATATGGGCTCTGTGTCCACGTCTTCTGCCTGGTGAGTTGCTCTGGGGGCTCCCTCCAGCTTTCCAGTGCACAGTCCCTGCCACCCTCTCCTCATGATCACATCGTCTTTCCTGCAGCATTTTGCCAGCGTCCTTTATCCGCAAGAGAATGATCAGGTAGGACGCCTGGTCTTTCTCCCCAGGGATATCCTACATGCAGTCGGGCGGGCAGCACAGAAGGTGAGAGCCTGACACGAGCAGGGAGATTTGTGCCAGGCGAGGTTTGCTGGAGCTTAGCCCAGACGCCAGGAACAAAAGTCCAGCTCTTCCAACCAGCTCCGGTACAAGGAGGCTGTTGCTGATGGGGCTGC
>VWZG01006622.1:6339-22194 GCA_013396735.1 Grallaria varia
TCCATATTATGACATCTTAAAAGCCATATGTTAATGGAAGTAAATGTGATACTATTTCACTTTACCCAAGTGGATACTAAACAGTCCTGACTGACAAAAATAAAACCAAAGTACAACTCAGGAAACTAGTGTGGGATCTAGTGGATGAGGAAAAAAAATGCACATAGTTATACAATCCCTTCTTGCCAAATCAAGATGTTCTTTTATTATTAAAAGATAAATTAACTGGACAATATATTTTACGTACTTAAGTTAAATAAAGACACAGGGAAAAAGATTAATAATGTAATATAGCTGTAAACATTTTAATTAGCCTATGAGAAGTGTTAAGCAACTAAGCCAGACAGTTCCTATAACAACAAAAATCACAAGCCACATATAAAAATTATAGAAGTGAAAATTTAATATAATAAATCAACTGCATATTCTATGAAAGCAACTTCAGCCCAACCTCAAGTACTAGAGCTTTCCAAGGAAATTCTATTCAATAGAGAAATAGAGATGTAATAAATCAATTGTGATGCACAAGTTCAAAAACTAATGTCTTTAAACAGACTTGCATTTTATATAACACTTTACAATAGAAATCATGGGAAGATATCCCAGAACTAAGAAAATTCATTAATATATATTTGCTTCCATTTCTTCTCTCTCTTCTATGGAATTTATAATGCTAAAGCATTTTTCAATTTCTGAAAGCTGTATTGATGTTTCTTTGAGTTCTTTAATATATTTAACTCTTAGGAAGCACTGAAAATTGGCACTGCTGAAGACTACATAATTCTAATGTTTACTCCTCAAAAAAGGCGGGGAGGAGGAGGTGCAGGCAGATGGGTAAAGCCAGTAGGGCTTCTCTCTTTTACACATGGATTTGAAGGGATCTCCTGAAGGAAAATAGATACTATCTTCCATGGGAATTTAAGATTTTTCTCATATCTGTGCAGCAACTGCCAATAAATACAAAAATCAGCAGTTATTGTAACTCTTGGCATTGGGAAATAAACCAATTGCCTCAATTAAGGAGTCAAATCACCCTGTCATTTCACATGGCTTGACAAACAGCTTTGATCCTGTATATATTTTTGAAATAGTAATGTACAGCATGGTGGAATTAATGAGAGTTGAAAAAAATTGTCACTGTGTTACTTCTCAAAGATCTCTATAGGAGTTTTACATATTTAAACATAAAAGACCCCTGAAATAAATATTTTACCAAACCTTTTGGGAAGCTGATTTATGTTTCTCAGTTTTTATGCTTAGCAAAATAAGTAGAAATCTGTCATACTATTACAAGCTTAGTTTTTAAGCTCAGTTTTATCTCACAATACTATAAACATTGCCAAAAACATTTCTCTACTGTCAGTATTTCAGAGGCTGTCTCAAAAATGCACAATAAAGTTATAGCTTGATCCTACTGAAACCAATACAAACCATCAAGCGAAGGAGAAAAGTCTCATTGGGATAGTTTTCAGTTGCTGTAGGCAAAATGTAGGTCTGATGTTCTCAAGGAATTGTTCAAAACAGGGAAGGAGGAGAAGAATTCAGGCAACACAATGCTGTGGCATGTGGCAGGGGAAGGAAGGGCTGGCTGCAATCCAGTGCAGTGGTGTCAGCCCTGGGGCTACCCTGATAGACATTCTATCCAAGACAATTAAAAGGATGTGAGAAGCACTCAGTACAATGTCATTGACAAAATTTAGCTTCATTCCCCAAAGAATCTCCTTCCTGAGCACGTAGGTATTGCACTGGGTGTGTTTTGAGGAAAATTTTATAATATATTCTTGAATAGTCATCCTCAACACTAACAGTTGGGCAATACAAATGAGGCAATACATCTCAGCTAAGGGAAAAAGGTATTTATGAAATTCAGCACAGGACTCTGTCAATTTTTCTTATGCATTCTTTCCAACTAATATGGCTAAAGGGAAAATCTGTGCATATAAACTTCATTTTATTAAAAAACCCTTATCAAATAACAGGAAAAAAATAGGGATGATGAAAGAGACATAGTGAATTAATAGGATATTTAAAAATTAAAATACAGAAGAACAGATGAAATTCTAGAAAGCAAATTGCAATATTATAACAAAGGCTCAAGAAAGTCACAGACAATGCCATAATTGAAAGGCTACAATGATATATTGCTCCAGTTTAATTCTATAATTAATGAGCATGTTGACGGTTGCTTGCCTTCTTATTCACTGTGGTTCTAACCCCATATAATTATATTCCTCCTTGGAAAAATGTTCAGACGATATTAGGAGCTCAGTTCTGAAACAGGTCCTGTCCCCAAGTTATTTCCTTAAGTTGCAGAGTAAAAGATTCAGATTTTTTTTTTTTAAATCACTGACATGTTTTGGTGGGACATGTTTAAGAGCAGAACTTGCCTATATATAAAATGCTGTACATATATAACACTGTACATATACAACATAACATTTCTATTGGCTAGCAATGTGAGTTTAGTAATTGAAATATAAAAAAGCATATAAGTTTACTTACCCTCTATGTTTCCTTATTTCTTAATAAAAATATTGAACATAGAATTCACTGAAATAACCTGAAATATATTTTGGTTCTCTTCTTAAGGCAGTGACATCCTCTGCAGGCTTTCCAGGTTACACGTAATACTGTTCTTATTCCCATTACTTACTACTCATCCCAAGCTTTCATTTATTTAGTTTCCAAATCATATTCTAAGGCTCTCTCAGTAAAAGCATATCATAACCTCCATAGGGTTTTTTCAGTCTATCATGGTGCTAAGAAGGGATACAGTAAAGGTAAGAGATCTGCACCAACTAGTAATAGAGAAATATATTTTCTTGATAATTGAACTTCAAGAATTAGATAGGAGTTCAAGGAACAACCTACTCTTAGAAAAGAATAGGTATCTCAGAATAATACACCTTTGAATGTAATTGATTCACACGGTTACAAAGAAAAGTTAATCAATACAAAATTTTTAAGAAAGAAAATTGAAAAAACTGTTAGAATCATACTAAACATGGTGATGCTTGCCGTCTACCCAACACTGGGATGCACAACTGGAGTAATGTGTTCATTTCTGTGGTCAGCTCAGTTCTGGGCTCAGCTCAGACATGGGATGTTGCAGAGAGTCCAGCAAAGGGCCACGAAAATTATTAGGTCATTGATGCATCTGACATACACAGAGAGCCTGAGAGAGACTGTTCATCCTGAAGAAATGGAGGCTCATAAGGGGTCTTGCCTGACAGGGCAGTAAAGAAGACAGACCCAGAATCTTCCCAGTGCTGCCAAGAAAATGGGTAAGAGGCAATAGGCACAATATGGAAAACTTCATTCAAACAAAAGAATAGAATTGCTAAATGTTTGATCAAACATTGGAACAGGTTGCTTGGAGAAGTGTCCATCTGTGGGGATATTTAATACCCAGATGCACCAGATGATATAATGTAGTAGACATCCTCGGCTGGGTAAACTGTTAGAAACAAAGGGACACGTAAAGGAAGGATGTCTTATTGCATTAAAAGAACACCTAAAAATGAATAATTTTTATGTGAGAGTTATTGACATATTTTCTATATTTGATGTGTTAGCGTGGTTCCCACAGGTCTTGCAAAAATCAGAATACTCCTTTATGTTCAACCTGTATTCTTCTAAGTTATTCTGCAGATTGTTGTCTACTTTCTATTCAACAGGCAAGGTAATTCACATGTAAATACATTGACTTTTGAGAAATATGAGGAACACAAAGGTCTAGATAAGATTCTGCGGTGGCAAAATGAAAACTCAAGAATATGACAAGAATTTTTGAACAGCATGGAAATCAGTTTCTATTCCAGAGCCAAGCAAGAAGTAATGTGAATACTACACAAGAGAAAGAAAAAAAAGGCTGTAAGTATATATTTGCCTTAGTAAATATAGACAAAGTACAACATTTTGTTAGGCTAAAAATTTGTGTCAAGGTTATGTCTAAGTGCTTATTCTAGCCACTTGGACTGGTAATGACCCAGAGAGTATGAGCACATGGCCACACAGAAAAGCTGTGAGATGCAAATCTTAATAAGGAGTGGAAATGGAAGGCATTAAAGATGCTGGAGTGTTAGGTACAATGGTAGTACGCATTTAACCAGATTTCTACAGATGACTCACCAAGAAAGTATAGAGTGCAATTTTCCCGCAAAAATATGAATTTGGTAGTCTGTATGTCACAAAAAGTAATAAAAGTTAGATGTTAACCCATTTTAAAATAAAATATACTGGAGCTACAGCTCAAAAGAGCAACTTGTTTTTCCACAATTAGTTACGGCACGCCTATGTTAGCATAAAATGAACACAAATTATAGGTTATGACTGCTAAAAAAACCTTAACAAAGAGAGTTCACACAGGAATACACAGAGATTTCTTTCATCTTTAAATCTTTCAGTTAGAAATGGAATACAAATCTGAGAGACATATGATATTTGTCAGTACACTCCAGAATATTTACCAGAAGCATGGTTAATATCCAGATAATCTGTTTAACAGCTGCACATATTAAAATAGCTTTTTTTTAAGATCATTCAACTTAGGAAAATAGTGTGAACTCTGACTACCAAACACACTGATTGTGATGAAACATCACAGAAAATAATTAATGGCATAAATAGATATCTTAAGAGAAGGGAATTGTGGGAATTTTCAATATTATTCAGAATTTTTCTTTTAAAGTGAATAAAAGCTTCTTGCTAAGGAATGGAAGACAAAATCACCCTCCTAAGTGTGGAAGTAGAAAAAAATTTAAAATATATACAGAGAACATTTACTTTAAAATTTGAAATTTTAAAGTCTGAGACAGGAATGTGCTCATGCTAGGGACATACACTCAAACATTGACCAAATAGAGAAAAGGGACTGTCTTTGAAATGCAGGGAGAATTAATTTGTTATGAAGTAGACAATAAATATTATATTGTCAGAAATAGATTTTAGAAGGAGATAAACTTTCGTAAGTGTGTGGATCCTAGCGCTACAATATGAATGTAATTTAAACCAAGAACTGTATTTGGAGAGTTACTGGTAGTTAACTGGCAAGGAAAGATGTTGCAGATGTACTATGTAATATTGGGAAAATTTGTGTAATTAAGTTAAAGGTATGTGTCATAAATTTGTAGACTGCACTAGAGTGGCAAGGGTTACTAGCATCTTTTAAGCTGATTTTACAAATTAGAAAGATCTTAACATACTGGCAACATAGTCTGAAAAAGTATATTCCTTTTCAGTTGGAGCAAATCCAAGATGTTATACCCAGGCAAAAATAAAAATAAAAAAAAAATCAGATATGTGACCTGGGAAGAAGCTCGTAGGCAAAATATTCAGCAGAAAAAAGATTAGAACCCCTTTGTGAATAATAATAAATCTTAAAAAGGCACTGTTTTCCAATTGTAAAAAAAAGACATGATGCTGACTTGTGTTTTATAAATAGTAGGAAAAAACCTAGAGTATCTGAAATAACCTTCTTTTTTTCTTTTACTGCCAGGCAAGGTTTGAGATTGATTAAAGTGTACTTCTAGAAGAAATTAACTACTTACGTAAAGTCCAGAAAACACAAATGAAAAATAGCAGGAGTGTAGAAAATGTAGTCTATGAAGAAATATGCAATTAATAGAATCTGGTACATTTAAAGAGGAGGAAAGTGAAGGGCTACATGACAACCATTTTCAAATTTATTAACAGTTTCTGTGGGGAGAAAAGGAACACTGTTCACCAATTAAACAGGATAAAAAGTCACAGGTTTGTTCTACAGGCAGGGTACATTAACCATGGTCAACACTAGAATAAATTAGGAGACCTTGCAGAAAGTTAAGACAAGCCTGTACAGAAATTACAGTGGCCGCTGACTCTCTCAAGACCTGAGCAGACCTGCCTGCGTTATTTCACAGGGTGTCCCCAGCCCAATGAAAAGACATGGAAAAAAGAAAAAAGAAAAAGAAAAAAGAAAGTAATTGATTATTACTTTAACTTTCATGTGACAGCTTCACTAGAAGATTCTATAGCTAATGATGACATCAAAATTTTCTTAATCACGATTTATCTAATAATGGTCTGCATTATGCAGTCTGCAGTGAAGTGCTAGTTAAATCATGTTACTTTCCATGATCCCATGGAAACCATAAACCAATAGCTCAGTTGAAAATGGCCTATATAAGGACACAAACTCAAACTTCAGCCTATAATTAGTATTATGAAAATCCAGGAACACATCAATGAAACATGGGTCACCATCTGCTGACATTTTGGCAAAAAAGGGAAGAGAGGAAACCGAATGCCTTCCTAATTAGAAACTGATGTCAGTCACCTACACTTGCAGCTAAATACAGGGCTATGAAAGGTAAAATAAAATCCCATACTATGCTGAGTTCACAGAAAATGATATTCACACTTATATTGGGAAACAAGCTTTTTAGACATGCAGTGCTATCATGAAAATATTTCTAGAATCCTGGGAAATCATTATTTCAGTCTGATTCATACCATAACACCTCTTTCATTGTTCTAGATTGGACAAGGTCACTCTTTGTTGAGAGACAGGTGATGAAGAGGTCATATAAAAGAGAACAATTCTGATGTAAACATTTGAAAATTAAAATATAAGTAGAAAAGTATATAGAACAAATACCTTATATCCTCTGATGTGTATACACACAGGTCTCTACTATTTTTACTACAACTAAAATGCATGATGAAAATTGAAATCTTCCCCCACAGCTATCAGTCTCAAGAACTCTTTTTCCCATAATCTTACAATAATCTCAAACCCGATACATGAAAAGCCCCATGAAGCCTTTCCTTCATGGCCTGAGTATTCCTATGAGCAGTTAGCAAAGGTGATATAGCTTGTACTCTTCAAGTGTAGAACAGCAACTGTGGTTAGATCACAAAATATCTCCAAGTGGACACCGTCTCAGCACCTTGGCACTTGCCCATCCCCAAGCCTTCTAGACTTCCCAAGCAGGAGCTAACTGTGCTCCTACTTCTCTCCAGAAAACTCCAAGTTCTTGCCTGTTACTACAGAAGCTTTCCTGTCTGACTGTCCAGGAGCCACTCTGGCAGGCACACATGCACCACCTGAACTAGGACCAAGACCCCTTCACAGCTACACACACCATGCCCACACAGACAAGGTTTCCTTACTGACTCAACCCTAAGTTTCCCATAACAGTGTCCCAGATATCTGGATTCCTAAAATAATTTAATCCCAGTGCAATAGTAAAATAACAATTCAGGGTGGGTGCCTCTGAGGAAGGACCCTGAACAAAGGAATACCTGGGGTTTTAGACCCTCTCAGCCTAAGCGGGCAAACGTCTGTAGTCATTTGGCTCCTGCTGTCTCTGAGTGTCCAGTCAGCGGGTGCCACAGGTCCCTGTGCCCTTTGTTGTGCAAAGATACTGGTTCGGTTCACGGCCTCATGACTCAGGATCCCACCATTTCCCCCATACAGAGCTCAATCTGCAGCTGCACACTGAGCTATGTCCACTAAAAGTATTCTTCAACATTGTGACCAACCTTTCTCAACGCTGTCCTACAGCATAGGTTGGATGTGAAGTTGACTTTAACTAAACTACATCCCCAAAAAATGCAAATGCTTTGGGTTACAAACAATTCTTTTAATGGAGGTTTAAAATGCTAATGAAATGCCAACCAAGTCTACAGTATTTAATATTTAATAAAAGTATTAAATACTACATTTACATGTCAGAGGACTCTGCCAGAGTGTATTAAAGCAAAAGATGGATTCAAAAGGTTTGCCACTCACATTATGCACTGAAGTTACTCGAGTTTCAGTCATTATTCAGTCAAAAGAGTTTCACAATAATTGCTGAGGAAAATTTAAGTGTTTGTTAGAATGTCAATTGCAAGAAATAAACACCAGGTGAGGTACATTAGAAATTAAATGAATAGTGCATATGAACATATAGATTTTTAATTGTTGCATTGTTCTAGTGCTATTTTTTTACCAAAATAAATTTATGTTTAAATAATTACAAAGATAGCACAAATACATCACAATTTTAACTAAAAATAAAGTAAATGTGTTCATAATTTTATTTGATTACATACTGATAGTACACCACTCAAAAGTGGCAAAATACAGTAAAAAATTCATTCTCAGTTATAAAGCGTTGTTAAAAAAAAATAAAACCCCCATGATTACACTACTCCATTTGTACCATACGAGCATTTGCTAAACAGTACTGTAATTCTCAGTAGAATTTTATGTTCAAAACAAAGAATAAAGAAAATTATGGGGGAAAAAAGTGGCAAATTGGAAATAGAACCAGAAGCTCTGTTTCATAGGCTGTTGATGATCACTTTTCTATTTTATGTGTCAGGTTTAAATTTCCCTGTGGCAGCAATTTAAATCTTTTCTTCTTTCCTGAGGCTGCTTAAAAATTTAATTTAGCTCCGGCATGATGTCTACGTTTTATAATAGGAATATAGAAAACTCTTGTAATTTGGGGGATGACCCTTTTAACAGATTAGAGAAATTTAAACATAATTAATCAGCTTTATTCATAGAGTTACATGGGCTTTCCACGATTTACTCATGTAAATTTCTTTGCTTGAGTTACAGTAGACTACATTAGAGATGGGTATTTGAAGGCAGATATTCACAAGTCAGGCATTCATGTAGTGCATATACTGTGAAGGAGTCATTTGCATGCACATCCGCACACACACAGATACACATCCATAAATCCAATAAATCTACATCTCTTCAGAAGTTTCACCAGTTATTCTCAACTCATATTAACTCCTTCACATTCAAGTTCGTATATTATTTTTTCTGTATTTTTGGCTAAGGATTTGGTTAAGGGTCAGAGATTACCACATGGTACAATCCTTTTACTCTTCTCTCAGGAACAGAATATGACAGTCTTCATTAAGAAAAGGTTCTAAAATCAGATATTAGAATCACAGTTGTTTGTTGGGGTTGCTGAGGGTTAAAGGTAAAAACTAATTTTAAAAATAATAAAAGCACTGCAAAATCCTTAATTATATGATTTGCTCTTTTCTTTGTAGGTCGTAGCTGAAGAAAATTCTTATTGGTTTTAACTGGTTTTGTGACTGATAGACTTCCACACAGCAGACTTAAAGACTGCATTTCTGAGTACTTGTATCTTACCAGGCGATGAATTTTCAAAAGCATAAGAGGGGCCTTTTGGTCCGCTTCTGGCATATCCACAAATCTCAATGATTTTTGAATGTTCTTCGGAGTCTGAAGAGGTCCTAGCTGACTGAAAGATGACAAACATTGTCCTGATTTTCAAAAAAGGGCAAGAAGGATAACCCTGAAATCTTCAGGCCTGTCAGTCTCACAATACCTGTTAAGGTTGTGGAGAAGGGTATTCTGGGAGGCATTGAAAAAACACCTGAAAGACAATGTAGCCATCAGCCACAGGCAACACAGCTCCGTGAGGTGAGTGTCCTCATCAAAACTGATTTCCTTTCATGAAAGGTAACCCATTTGGCTGATCAAGGGAAGCCAGTTGGTACAATCTTTTCAGATTTCAGTAAACTTTTGACACCATCTCTTGTAGTATCCTTCTGGACAAAATGTCCGGCACACAGCTGGATAAACACATCATGTAATAGGTGAATGATTGGCTCACGGGTCAGACACGGCCGATAATCGTGTATGGGGTGGCATCAGGCTGGTGACTGGTCACAAGTGGAGTTCTACAAGGCTTCCTCTTAGGCCCAACAATTTTCAGCAGCATCATAAAAGACTTGGATGCCAGACTAGAAGGAATACTAAGTTTGCAGATGATACTAAATTGGGAGGAGCCATTGATTCCCTGGAAGGCAGAGAGGCCCTGCAGAGAGACCATGACAAATTAGAGAAATGGGCAATCACCAGCCATATGAAGTTTGACAAAGACAAGTGATGGATCCTGCACCTGGGGTGGGACAACCCTGGATGTTCGCATAGACTGGTGAATGAGATGCTGGAAAGCAGTGACACGGAAAGGGACCTGGGAATCCTGGTGGATACCAAGTTGAATGTGAGTCAGCAGTGCCCTGGCATCCAGGAGGGCCAACCATGTCCTGGGAGGCATCAGGCAAAGTATTGCGAGACGGTGGAGGGAGGGGATTGTCCTGCTTTAGTCTGCACTGGTGCAGCCTCATCTTGAATATTGCATGCAGTTTTGGTCAACACAATATAAAAAAGACATTAAGCCATTAGAGTCCAAAGGAGGGCAACAAGGATGGTGAAGGGCCTTGAGGGGAAGCCGTATGAGGTCTGACATCACTTGGTCTGTTCAGCCTGGAGAAGAGGAGACTGAGGGGAGACCTCATTGCAGTGATGATCTTTCTCATGAGGGGAAGCAGAGGAGCAGACACTAACCTCTTCTCTGTGGTGATAGTGACAGGACTCAAGGAAATGAAATGAAGCTGAATAAGGGGAAGTTTAGGTTGGATATTAGGTAAAGATTCTTCACCCAGAGGGAACAGGCCCCCCAAGGGAGTGGTCACAGCACCAAGCCTGACATGGCTCAAGAAGTATTTAGACAACACTCATCCTCCTGAGTGTGCTACTTGGGGCTGCCTCGGGCAGGGCCAGAGACTGGACTTCACTGGTCCTTGTGGGTCCCTTCCAACTCAGAATATTCTGTTACATAATTCACACAGCTGGATTATGGCTAATCCTTTCATTTCGGGATTATGAGACTCCAAATATTCAAGTGCAATTAACTCATGCTGGATAGAAAATAATTGGAGAATATACTTTTTGCAATTTCTATGACATGCATTGTTTATTTGTAATATTATACAATTACATCAAGAATTTGAAATAACAAAAAAAAAAAAAAGTCCATAATGTTGACAAGCATATTTAACTTCACTACTCTTTTGAAATTTTCTTCTTAGCATTTGTGTTGGACCAAGTTTTCCAAAGCAAACCAGCCACTTTTAATTAAGGATTTATGAGCACAAGATATTTCAGAGTTCATTCATTTCAGAGCCTTGTAATACAGTTGCTTCAAATGTAATGTTCAGCATATTAAAACTCAAGACTGGTGTCTGAACATTTCTGACTATGTCCAAGAAGAGACTCATAAATGTATTTAACAGTAAGTATTATCATAATGTCTAAATTTCAGTACATGCAATGAAGATATATG
This sequence comes from Grallaria varia, assembly GCA_013396735.1. Lineage (NCBI taxonomy): Eukaryota > Metazoa > Chordata > Aves > Passeriformes > Formicariidae > Grallaria > Grallaria varia. The sequence goes on from VWZG01006622.1 coordinate 17,487, forward strand.
CATAAAGGACAAAACAAATCTTCTGGAAACCTTAAAAACAATTCAAAGCCAGATTGTAATTTAGAAAAACTCATTAATAAAGTCATTAAGTAATGTAATAGAAGATATAAACCAGGTAAATGTCTTACTATTTTAGAGATCAGAAAATGGTCCTTTTTGACACTAAGGTTAATTCCTGATGCTTTAGCAACATGAAATGACCTTTCAAAGTGAAAACAGGTACATCTATATATGCCTCCTGTGAAAAGGGAACTAATAATTATAAAGGTGTTAAATTGTATTGAAGTATATGAGGATAAAGCCTGAAGTGGTTTTGAGCCCAGATTTATCCTACCTGATCCCAAAAGAAACCTTTTCAGTGACCGCATGGGGTGTTTCATCATAGTATCTGTGAGACCTTAATTAAAGAATGAAAAACTAACTGCTTAAAAGGGCAGTTCTGCAAGAAGTTCTTGGAACTGCAGAACAGACTGAGATACTGGAAATATTTCAAGGGAACAAGTATCTTCCTATTACAGAAAGTAATATATTCTACATCGTAACCTCACTGCAGCCACACTGACTTGATGGTACTTTGCACAGATATCCAGAAGATGTGCAAGTCTAACAGCATTTAATTCAGCCATGCCAGCTCCTGCCTGTGAAAGAACAGACTTTGTGAACCACATTGCCAAATCAGTCTCTATATTGTTCACACTTTTCAGGGTCTGAGAATCTTGCAAGATCTTTTGCCAGCAGCTCTCCATGAACATGGAGTTTCCTTGAAATCTCTTTTGACACTTTAGTCACATCTTCCTCTTCTTCAGTCTAAGTTTTGTCATCTCCATTAGCTGTATTGGCTACTGATTTTTCTGTTATAAACTGCAGAGCAGCTTTGGGATTATTGTGATGTAATCCAGCTCAAAAAATGAACGGATTGAAGACAGAATCCCACACATATGTTGCACAGCAGAGTCTTCTGACTCAGCACAGCAGGAGTTATCTGATACAATATAGAAATGAAAATTTTCTTACATTGTCTAGCTAACTGAGACAGGATAAAATCCAGCCACATTTCCATACTACTCCAAATTGCCTGTGCAATAAATCCGTACCCACCTCCTGAAACTGAGAGCTGTCATTTCACTGAAAGCGATGAAGTTGATGGCAGTTTCATGAGCGCAGCCTCAAAGCCTTGGGCCACAAATAGACTTTTCTCAAATAGTTTCCAAAAGAATCGGTCATCTTCATAACCTATAATTTGTCTAAGTAATTTAAAAAGTACCCAGAAACTGTACTCCAAAAAACTTGTAAGTACACAGATATAGCAGGCATTTAAAAAAACCAATCTGACTAAATATAATCATACCAATAAATATTACCAGATTTCCAACTCCAGAGATGAAATGTACTGTTTCTTTCTCCATTCACATCTTCCTGTGCTGCGCAGATTCATCTTACCCTATCTTTCTCCTTTCCGTCAGAGCAGCAGGAGACAGACCAGCTTCACTGACAGAAAAGTTAAACTTTACAGAATCAAGCTAGACACATTTCCATTGCAGTGGTTAATCCACTTATTTCTCAGGAACACTTTCACTGTAATATAAACAGTACTAGAGAACAAAATAACTTCAGATTTGGTATTATTCACAAAAATACATTCAGATCAAGATTAAAAATTAAATCATAATTGTGAACTGCTTTTAGTGCATTTATAATTTTCTACAATATCCTAATTATATGATTTACCTTAAAATCAAGATTAAGATATCTATATTGTTTAATTATAAAATTTATTTCTAAACTTCACTCTGTATTAAAAGTCATTGTGCAATTCATTTTGAAAAGGTAAGATAAAGCAAGAAAAAATAGAAATGCAGAACATGAGATAAAATTTTGCTCGAACATAGATGTAAAATCTTCAGACTCCATGAAATTCATGCTATGTAGACACCTGGATGACCTTATCCAGCAAATCAGAAAATAAAATGAAACACAGCAGATGACTGCCACCACTGTGCTTTCAATTGTACGAGTTCTCATCAGAGCTTCAAATGAGAAGGTTTTGATAGAGGACTAATCATGAAACATGCATGAGAACAAAGCTATTGACATGCTGTATTTTCTTAGACAAACTCTAACCTTTAACACTAGAACAATGAAAAGTAAGTTACATATGAAAATAAATGTAAAAGTCTTTTCCACCAAAGGGACATTTTTCTAACTCATTTTTGAAAAAGTCCAGCTGAAACCTGGCCATTATTTATGACTGAAAGGTAAATACTTGTCTCACTTTGGATGAACAGGTTGTAGTGAAAAAGCAACTTCATCTTCATACTGCTAGAGAAACTAGATAAATGCAAGCTTCTTGTCAGCCAAATCTCTGCTCTTCTATGCACCACTGCCAGTGGTATTTATATATTCTCATACTTTTTGTTTAAGATAAGTCCTGAGTCAATTTGAACCTAGAAATGTCTTAGCAAGTATTAGTGGCTTGTATTCAACATTTCATATTACAACTTAATAGTCGTCAGGTCATTGCTGATGATTGGAACATGATCATTTTTTATTCTTTATTCTAGACAATATTAGAATGCATAAGAGAGTACTGAACTTCACCTTACTAAAGAGTTTAGGGATAAAACTGGAGAGAATAAAAGAAAAGTTAAGGAATAACAAGTCATATTCATATCTGGGTTTCTTATTATCTCCTGTGAGGAACCTTTGCTGTCCTCGGTAGTTCAGATTTGCTGAGGTGCTCAGTCAACATTAGATTTGTGCTGCCAGCAGAAATGGATAGGCAGCTAACACGTTATTTCACAGGAATATCTTGAAAAGCTAGAGAGAAACGATACTTTACTATTACTGATTTAGGAAGAATTTGGAATTTTACTGGAGAAATGTATGCTGTGTACTGTGAATACTAAAGCATGCAAAGTTACCATTTACTGTTTTTCTTAATATACAATGACACATCAATATTTGGCATTTAAATGAACAATTGTTATGTGTATTTTCATAAAAGGTGAACTAACACAAGTTACTAGCTGAAGAACTTTCTTTTGAAGCTTAAATACCTATTGATAGAATATAAATATCCTATTAATGAAAGCATAACTCCACTACAGAAATATTCCTCTCAGTTCATAGTCACCTCATGATATTGGAAATCAACAACCATATAAACAAAAAGTCATGAAAAAATTTAAAAATTAAAATAAAATGAAATTTAAAACTATTGAAGGCATTAAGTAACCTTGGCCTATTGAAACTGCATGGACATGACGAAATAGCACACTTCGCAATGCTACTGAAACAGAATAGAACCCGTTAGAACTTTGTTTTTGTTTTGCCATGAAAAGTAAGATATCAGGATGACATCCTGTCTTCTTTTTCAGATTTCTATGAAACCCTATACAAGCATGCTAATAATAAATCAAAGCACAGATGATGTCAGACACAGAAATATTCCATTAGGTGACACCATCCATCCTACAGCCAACACAAAGATATTTCCCAGCAAGAAAATCTTTCTCTAGACCATTTTTCAAAGACTCAAACTGTAGGTTTTCCATCACTTCTCTCTAGAGACTATTGCACATTTCTAATACATCTCACTATTAGATACATTTTCCCGGCAATAGGACTAAATTTTCCTCAGCTCAATTTCATCCCTGAAAAATACATCCCTTGGTTGCAGTATGAACCACTTGCTGGTTCAAAGTTAACCATGTGTCTTTTTGCTTCCATGTAGCCGTATAACCTGCAGTGCTCGTTTTATTCACTTTATATTTAAAGACTTCATATGCTATAAGAGTCACCATTTTAGTACATAAAACACCATTTTTTTCCCATTCTTATTTTTTTACATGGGGGAATTCCACTTCTCCATTTTCCAGACCCTGAAATTTAGAAAACTGCACCTTTATAAATTGTTAATGACTTGGGTTATACCTGCCTGGATTTTTAAAAGCAGTTCACCATTTATACAAGAGTTTAGAAAACTTCAGTTCTCTGTGAGTGAATAGTTTGACTTCTTTAAACATGTAATTTCATGGCCTACTTTCTTATACCAAATGGACTCAGACATATCTGGTACATACAGGTGCATTCAAGAGGAGCTTCTTCATTTAAATTTTAAATATTTAAATACTGCATTTACCCTGTGTAAATTCATTTCCTTGATAAAAAAACTCGAGGAGCAAATGGAAAAAGAAGAGATATATCATTACTTGATTTATATTTAACAAAATTTTATCGCTCAGCTTTTTATCTTCATTCTACTACATGCTTACCCATGTAGTGCCACACATACTATGATCCTGTTCCTGAAATTACCAGCAGCATTGTAGCACATCAACCCAGGGATTTGCATGCAAGCAGGCACTAGAAAGACAGTTAGTTTTTCCTGGTTTCTGGACAACAGTTGGTGTTTCATTGTGTGTTTGCTCCAGTACATGTCTATACATGTCTAAATCATACCCATCTCCAAAGACTGACGTAGATGCTCCTTGTCTAGTGGTTTAATATTATTCAGGGTGTACCATTTTAGAACCCTCAGATATTTAGAAACATGGGAAGATTGGTAAGAGGTGGATTTCATTAAAAATTACAGATACTGCCTTTCGCTCAGTAGAAATCCAGTGTTGATTGCTGAGATATCCAGCATGGAAGTGTGCAAAATGAACTGCCACATGGGTGGCAAATCAAAGAAGTTGTTTAAAAGATA
>VWZG01006623.1:3549-18053 GCA_013396735.1 Grallaria varia
GAAGGATTTTGTGCAAAGTAATTCTGGGCCATCAATAATCTTGCCCAGGAGTTTCCAGCTATTGAGGGGCCTCTCAGGAAGTTTGACTTCCCCGCCCCATCACTACATTTCTGGATATTAACTCTTATTTTATTTAGGTTTTTTCAGATATTTACAGTCTTTGAGTATCACCTGATATCGGAGGGAGGGGAGAAAACGTCCAAGGAAAGTGAACGGAGATTTTGGCATAAATGGCTTTTGAAATTCAACAAAATTAGAGGGACAGGATAAAATCTCACAGAGAAATGATTTCTGCAGCCAGCAGAGAAAGTATAAAGGGAAATTTTAACTCCAGCTGACAAATATCTGAGGTCAGAGCAGATTTTTTTTTTTTTTTTTTGTACAAAGGTCTTCTGAAGTTTTTGGATAAGTGGAGGATACTTTTGCTTGTCCTAATCAAACTTTGATGCCTACACAGGGTTCCCAAAATTCACAAAGACAGGCAGTCAGTCAGAGGCCCCACTCAGCAGCACACAGTTCCTGGAGCATTTACTAGTGTTGCTTCTTCATCCAGACCTGCAAGGGTAATATTCCAGTGCCTAAAGGGGCTCCAAGGGAGCTGGAAAGGGACTTGAGTGACAGGACAAGGGGGGAATGACTTTAAGCTGCCAAAGGATAACATTAAATGGGATATTGGGAAAGAACTGTTGGATGGGAGGGTGGACAGGCCCTGGCACAGGGTGCCCAGAGAAGCTGTGACTGCCCCTGGATCCCTGGGAGTGTCCAAGGCCAGGTTGGACGGGGCTTGGAGCATCCTGGGCTGGTGGGAGGTGTCCCTGCCCATGGCAGGCGGTGGCACTGGATGGTCTTGAAGGTCCCTTCCAACCATTCCATGACTCTATGATTACATCATTATTTTATGAAGTCATCATCTTCCTTGCTAACTAAGGTTATTTCAGGAAGCAGCGTTGGGCTCTACACGCACACACACGTGTCATCCCAAAGGAATTCAGTCCACCCTTAGGGATGATATTAGAAGCCAAGTGGCACGCAAGGCTTTGGGTGGGAAAGCCTCAATTTACATTTGTCCATGTCTGATGTCGAGTCCAAGCCTGTGATTTATTCACAATACTTCAGATGGAATAGAAAGAAAGAAGCACCTGGAAAGAATGGATTTCATCTCTTCCCTCTTCTTGTCTGCAAAACTGATGGTTCAGCTCGACTAATGCTGAAAAATTCCGAGGGTGGCAGACACACAAAATAGGGAGGAGATAAAAAGGGTCTTTCATTTAAAGAATAAAAAAAAAAACAAGCCTAAAGATTGATTGCCATGTCATCATTTCCAGGTCGAAGAAAACCCAACGTTCCTTCAGTGGCCAAAAATCACAGAGGTTTCGACAGCAGCACGAGGCAGAGGTTCCCAGAGCCCATAAATCAGCGCCCCGGGTTGATGGGGAACGTCAAGCGCGTGGAATGTGCGCGAGGACGGCGCTGATGGAGCGAGGCCGCCCTGCCCACGGGTCCACGGGCTGCTAAATATTATTCCTGCCCAGCCTGGAGCTTTGGAGGGTGCCAAGCTCGAAATCAGGCTCACAGTTTGTTTTCACGGCTCACAAATCTGTTGCCTCTACACAGAAAACACCCCCAGAAAATCCCGCTCTGCTCTGCTCTGCACTGGGAGGGCGAGGGCTCTCCTGGAGGGTCGGGGCAGTTTTGGAAACTCCAATACTGGGAAGAGATTGAGCCATTGGAGAGTGTCCAGTGGATGGGGAAGGGCCCGGAGGGGCAGCGTGTGAGGACACTGAGGGCACTTGGGGTGTCCAGCTGGAGAGGAGCAGACTGAGGGGACCCCTCAGTGCAGGTCCAGCTCCCTCGGGAGGGGCAGAGGAGGGGCAGGCACCGATCTCTGCTCTGGGGGGACCAGGGACAGCCCCCAGGGAAGGGCTGGAGTTGTGTCAGGGCAGGGGCAGGTGGGATCTCAGGACAAGGTCCTTCCCCAGAGGGTGGTGGGCACTGCCCAGGCTGCCCAGGGCAGTGGGCACAGCCCCAAGGCTGCCAGAGATCAGGGGTGTTTGGATGATGCTCCGGGGCACAGGGTGGGACTCTTGGGGATCATCCTGTGCAGGGCTGAGGGTTGGACTCTGATCCAGCATGTTCTGTGATTCTCTGAGTGTGAAGAGCTGAAAGGTGGTGGCTGCCTCGAGCTGTTATTTGGGTCCATCGGTGTCCCCGTGACGTGGATAATTTCCTGTGACCTCTCCCAAGGAACGTACAAATTCAGACACTCAGCAGTGTTACTTTGAGACCCATTTATATTCCAGGGCACAGAGATGTCTGAGCTGAGATTTGAAGCCACTGACCAGACCAGTAGCACAGGCTCATCTCAGCACCTGCAGGTTACAAAACTAGGGCAAACCAGGGGTGAAACTGCGGATTATTTTCATCATTTCAAAACTTCAAAGCCTGCAAATGGAAAGCTTTGCATCGAGGCCGGTGGGTTTTCAGTCAAACCTCAGACGCCGCCGCGATGACCCCCCCGTGAACTTCATGCTCTGGTGGAAACATCCACACTGCCCATTGCATCGTGGCTTCGCTCAGCCCTGGCCCTCCTACATGGAATTCCTGATTCCAAGTGGCCGGGAAGAGAAGCGTGTGGTTTTCCAATTGCTCCAGGCTGCTGCCCAGTCACGGGTTGAGGCTTCTGAGAGCCCCCGTGCTGCAGAATTCATCGCCGCTGAATCACACCCGTCAGCTCAGCCCCTGCACCAGACACACCAGGGCCGTGGAATTTCTCCATCTGGGAATGGAAATAGTGGAGTTTTCATTGGTTTTTTTTATCCCTTCTCACTGAAGGGGTGCTGGGGACTGTCGTTCCACCGGTGGACAATCCCAGCGAAGGACACTGTGAGGTGGCTGCTCTTCTCCCAAACACCAGTCGTGATGCTCTGCATGTAGAGGCACCTCGACATTCATGACCTCAAAGAGCTGTGGAAATATTAATTAATCACATCAAGTCATTGTTCCATCTGGAGAATCTGTCATGGAATGTTGAGGGCTTGGAATGGACCTTAAAGATCATCCAGTCCCAACCACATGTGCTAATACTTGTGTACGTATGTGGTAATAATAATAACTTTCTAAACAATAACTAATCCAACATTTTGGTCAAAAATATAAATAATATCTGCTAGAAAAAAGTGAATTTTTTGCCCAATGCACACCAAGTGTCTAAGGGAGGCAGGGAGACCAAACCTTGCAATTTTTTTCTCTCTTTTGCTTCATTTTTTCCTCTTCTTTTCGCTCTTTCACCTGTCAATCTGCACTCCTTCTGACCAGTGACTTTCCTCCAAAGCCTCAAATTGAGCTAATTTTAAAGAATTACTCCATCTGGGCGAAAGAAGCCAAGAAGAAATTCAGAAAGTCTCTGGAATTGTTCAACTGAAGGAGCATTCTCAGCATCCCTTTCTTAAAATGATCTCCCAAGGATTCTTGGAGGTTTGCCCTCTGCTCCACCTTCCACTCCAGGCAGGACCAATAAGCCCCTATTTCTGACTGTGGGTTTAGGGTGTCGTTCACAGAAAATGTTCTCCCTCTGCATTCAAGATCTCCAGAATATCTTCAGTGTCCTTGTGGGGACACTCGGATCTGACCTAAACCTGGGTTTTACTGGAGAGGCAGCAAGAAGTGAGGTCTCACTTTGACTTGGTGATCCAAACTGAGCCCCACATCTCCTTCCCCTCACAGTCCTTTGGTGCTCCTCATTGTTTGAGCCCTAAGAATTTCATCCCGAAATATTTCAGCATCTCCTGCTCCTCCAGCTCCACTTCAGAAAGCTCCAGGTCTCCCGAAGGTCCTACTTGGGACCCCGTTCTCCAACGATTTGTTGGGAATTGTCACACCCACCTCACAGGAAGGCACCAGAATTGAAGACAGCTCGGCTTAGACCCCCAGCCAGCACCGAAATTCCGGTCTAGCCATTCCCAATCCACTTCTCCTGCCTCTCTGACGGCCCTGCTTCCCACTTGACATCTGTATTGAGCCAACAAATCCTAGGACAGGGCGGCCAAATTGTCCTCTGGATGTGCCTGTCTCTTTTTATTGGCTGCAAAGAAACCCAGAGAACCGATCTGGGCTTAAAACGTTACTCAGAGCGGGTGGCCCTTCATGAAATTAAATTCCACCTTAAATACACGTTACGAGCGCTAGTTCATATTTTATCAATCATGATCTGCAGCTTAGCTCGGGGGGAAATTGAAATGGAAGAGGATGGAGATTTATAGATGTGCGGGGGAAAGGTTGTAAAATGCACGTGTGGGTGTGCACGCCCGGAAACATTTGGGTGTGCACGGATTTATCTGTACCTGGGTAGTTATTGAGCCACAGGAGGATGAAAACTTCCCCTGTGGTGCCTTCGGGGAATATTTTTGAGCCGGGGGGATTGGCAAGTTGAACGCAAGGTCAGCTGTAGATACAGGGCAGCGTGAGCTGAAATGTTGCTCTTTTCACCACCATGGAGGAGCAGTGTTGGCTCCCCAGCCCGGGCCGTGGTGACGTGACAGCGCGGAGGGCAGGGATGTGATAAATGAGGAACGGGGAGGTGGGGAATTTTGGCTCCTCACTCTCCTGGTGAATCACCCGGCGTGGGGCTCCCAAAGTCCAGGTGGGAAGGCTTCCATAAAAACATGAGCCCTGGGATCAGCCTGGGGCTTCAGGCTGCTGCTGTTGCCTTTGGTGCTCCTCATGCTCTGTCATCAGGCTGCTGCTGTTGCCTTTGGTGCTCCTCATGCTTTGTCATTTTGGGATGCCACCAGCACCAGGTGTGCTGCTGGGGCTTCCTGCAGCAAACAGAACCTTCTGTGGCAGGTGGTTCTCATTTTTTGGACATTAATTTTTCTCCGCCCAGCCTCTGAGTGGTCACACAACTCCGCCGGAGCTTGTTGAAGGTCAATCTGGCATTAAAAGCTCATCAGAAGGTCAACCAAGGTCAACCACAGTGACATGGGGTGAGCCGGGCTGGTTTAGGGATCCGGCAGTTCAAAGAGGTGCTGGGAAGGATTATCAAAACAAGGCACATTCATTCATTCATCCATCCGGACACGTCCAAACCCCTCCTCAATCCCTGCCCCTGGCTCATCTCGCCTGTGCAACAGGATAAAACAGAGGCTTGTCTTTCCCTGTTTGAAAGGTCAGGTGATCAAAGCAGGGGCTCTCTCTGAAATGTCTGCGTGGGTTTGTCCGCACGGAGTCACGTGTGGGTCAGGTGGGAGTGCCTGTGACATGCTCTACATTTATAAATATATATTTTATAAATATAATGGTTTATAAATATAAATATTTATAAAGATAAATATATATTTTATATATTTATTTACATTTATAAAGCAATATGTGTGGGCCCTCTTAGGGAGCAACATCCATTCCAACCAAGCATGACTTAGCTGACTTTTTAAATAATTCCGATTTACTTAGGAAGCCCTGGGATGCCTTCCAGTGCCTTTGGAAGATCAGTGGATGGATTCTAGAGGATTTCTAGAGGGGGAAAAAGAGACGTGTTGAGCACAAAGATCATGGAATGTGCTGAGTTGGGAGGGACCCACAAGGACCATCGAGTCCAAGTCCTGTCGCTGTGTAGGACCATCCCCAAGAGTCACACCCTGTGGCCCAGAGGATCATCCCAATGCTCCTGGAGCTCTGCCAGCCTTGGTGCTGTGCCCACTGCCCTGGGCAGCCTGGGCAGTGCCCACCACCCTCTGGGGGAAGAACCTTGTCCTGGGATCCCACCTAACCCTGCCCTGACACAACTCCAGCCATTCCTTGGGTGCTGTCCCTGGTCCCCCCAGAGCAGAGCTCAGCGTCTGCCCCTCCCGAGGAGAAGTCACAGACTGTTCATGAACACCCAGAGACAAGCAGGGAAGGTGATTTGGGAAGCTGTGAATCCCATCCCAGGGCCAGCTGCTTCTCCTCAGAATTTTCAGGACAGGGAGTGACAAGCTGAGGACACGCCGGGTCACCTCTATCTCCCTGGTGAAGCCAGAGTGTCTCCACACTGAACCCACGGGGTCCAGCGGTGGATCCCGTGGCGGAAGCGGGGCGTTGATCCCCATGTCAAGAGCAGGGAGATAAACCCAGGTGTTTCCCACCTGCCTGGGACCTCCGGGGCTGGGCACAGAGCCGAGTGTCACGGCACGTCCCCCCACGCTGACAGCACCCTCCAGCCTTGGCTCCCACCCATCGGTGTCACCTGCCAAAGGACGTGGTGGGAAATGCTGCTGGGCCTGGGAAATCACTCAGCGAGCGAAGGCGCCTGGGACAGGGTGTTCCTGCCCTTGGGATCTCCAGGAGATTGTGGGTCCTCCCTGACCACGCTGCAGGTGCTGGAGGAGGGCAGGAATTCCAGGCGACTTTAATTTAAAATCCCAGAGCCCCACACACCTTCAAAACTACAGATTGTAACTCAGGAGGCACATTTGGCTGCTTATTTTCCCTTTTTAATTTTTTTTTCCTGTGCAAAATGCCATTAGAGTTTGATTTTTAAAAACAATATGGAAAAATGCTCTTAGAATTTAATTTGTAAAAAGCAATAAGGAAAACACTATTAGAGTCTCCTTTTTAAAAAAACCCAATGGGTTAAATATTATTAGAGTTTAATTTTAAAAACAGTAAGGGAAAAAGACTCTCAGAGTCTCATTTTTGCAAAAACAATGAAAAATACTATTGGAGTAATTTTTAAAAACAAAATGGAAAAATACTGTTAGAGTTTAACTTTTAAAAACAGTATGGAAAAATACTAGCAGAGTCTCATTTTTAAAAAACAATATGGAAAAACACTATTAGAGTCTTCTTTTTAAAAACAATAAGGAATAATACTTCCAGAGTCTCATTTTTAAAAACAATATGGAAGAACACTATTGGAGTTTAATTTTTAAAAGCAATAAGGAAAAAATAGTATTGGAGTCTCCTTTTTAAAAACAATATTGAAAAATAGTCTCAGAGTTTAATTTTTAAAAGCAATAAGGAAAAAATAGTATTGGAGTCTCCTTTTTAAAAACAATATTGAAAAATAGTCTCAGAGTTTAATTTTTAAAAGCAATAAGGAAAAATACTTTTAGATTCTTATTTTTACAAACAATAAGGAAGAATACTATTGGAGTCTAATTTTTAAAAACAATACAGAGAAATACTATTAGAGTCTCTTTTTTAAAAGCAATATGGAAAAATACTATTGGAGTTCCATTTTCAAAAGCAATGAGGAAGAAGAAAAAACTTTGACAGCTTTAAAAATAGAAAACTGCAGGTTACTGTTTGTTATAGGAAAAAAATATACAATAATCCATTTTTGGTATAAATTGGTAGAAAAAAGTCCCCCCCCACCCCAAATCCTCCATTTCAACAAATGCCCTGGAATAACCCTGAAGGATCGCAATTTTCAGGGCTGACATCCATCCATCCATCCATCCATCCATCCATCCATCCATCCATCCATCCATCCATCCATCCATCCATCCATCCATCCATCCATCCATCCATCCATCCATCCATCCATCCATCCATCCATCCACCCATCCATCCACGTGCTTTGTTTTCCACAGGCAAAGCGGGGTGGGTCAGCAGCATCGGCCTCTGGAGGGGCCTCCAGGTCCCTCCTAGATTTTGGGAGGGCTGTGATCCTCTTCTGGGCACTTCAGGTCAGTACCAAGGCAGGTGGATCGTGGAATTCCGGGATGCTTTGGGTTGGAAGGGACCTTCAGAATCCTGCCGTGGGCAGGGACCCCTTCCTGGGCCCAGAAAAGTTAAGGATCAACGTGACCAAGGGGGAGAAAAACAGAATCGAGGTGGGAATAAGAGGGATTTGGCTCAGCAGGAAACCTCCAGGAGTCCTTTGCAAAGGCACCATCATCGTTTCTCCAAGGACAGGAACCCCCTTTTCCCAATTATCCTTCTTTCCTTCCCATGTACCACATTCCAGTGCATCGATTCTATAAAGCAAATGAATTTTTATTTTATTCTTTATTCTGTAAAGCTTTTATGATGGAAGAATATGGAGGGATTCACTTCTGTGAGGACATCTGTGCTCCTGAAATTTCCAGTCAGGAAAAAAGAAACATCCCTTCATCTTAAAAAATACTTTATCAGGCTTTTGAAAAGTAATTATTAGAGAGATGGATTTTTTTTTCAGAAATACTGTGAGTATATCTCTCAGATTTCTTAAAATGCCCCCAGATCTGGCCAAAATAATCTTGAAGCAACTTCTTTCCCAGATTTTTAGCCTGTGGAAAAGTTTCCCTAGTCCCAAATCAGGCTACAAAAGAGCGAGACATCCAAAGCTGGGGTGCAAATACAGGCTGCACAGCGGAGAGTTAATTTGGGAATTTGAACCCCATTGGATCATGGAATTCCAGAAAAGTTTGGATTTGAAGGGACTTTAAAGATCATCTTGTTCCAAACCGTGGGCAGGGACACCTTCCACTATACCAGGACGCTCCAAGCCCCGTCCAACCTGGCCTTGGACACTCCCAGGGATCCAGGGGCAGCCACAGCTTCTCTGGGCACCCTGTTCCAGGGCCTGCCCACCCTCCCAGGGAAGGATTTCTTCCCAATATTTAATCTAAATCCATCCTTACTACTCATTTTTGTCCTGGGAAAAATAAACAAGAATAAATAAAAAAGCAGTATTTATAATTCTGGTTATTATGGACCCAAGATGTGTTCGGTTCTTTTCATAAAATTCAGTATTTTTAGTGACTGTTTCATTCCTACTGGTTGACAGGTGGGTGCAGGATCTTTCAGGCAGCCAAAAGAAAAGGTTTGAGGCTGGAAAAGGTGGAAAATAATAATGTCAGCCATGAAACAAAGAGCAGGTGTGGCTGGAAGGACATCTCAGTGGGATTGAATGTTCAACACCCTGTTGAACACCTGGAGAACTCTGGACACTCGGATGACGGTGAGCCCTGGGCTCTGTTGGGTTCTAGAGCACACGGTTTTATCCATCAGCACTCAAAAGAAAGTCAGAACTTTTGGCTCATTAGCATGGAAAAAAGGCTTTCATGAACCCACAGCTGTTCTCACCCCGGTATTTGTAGTTTTATTACTCAAATATCAATTTTGTCCACTGTCCAAGCGCAATGAAAACATAATATTTAAATATAAGCCCCATTTACCTTTCAAGTAGTTTTCCTGTCCAAAAAAATTCCTGGTAATTTGTGTCTAACCCAGGCCCTGAGGTCGTTTTTCATCCCTTCTGTGTGCCTGCCCATATTAATAGGTGCTAATTCTCCCCTTGTGACATCATCGCCGTTGCCGAGGCAACGGGGCTGTGATGTCAGAAACACAAGACAATAGCCCCCGGTGAGGAATAACAAGGAGGGGAAAAGTGAGTAATGAACCCATTGGAAGGCTCCGAGACCGTAGCAAAATATTTCGGGATCCAAACTTGCCCGCGAATGTTTTCGCACACGTTCCCAGGCTGATTTTCCCCCCAGATTAGGGGCTGGCTGAGCGCGCTGGGCGATTCCTCGTGGATAATGTTATGTCAGGTGAAGGGAATTCAGTCGTGCTGGGCTCGGAGCGTCGTCATCTCAGAAGCTTTTTTGGGGGAAGAAAATATTCTCCCCTCCGAGTTGGGGGTAAAGAAGTCGGTGTAGTTGTGTTTAAAAATAGGGGTGGGAAAAAAAGAAAAAAAAAAAAAAAGGAGAAATGTCTAATTGGTTTTCTAGTCTCGTGTATTTGTTAATGTAAATGGGGTATTAGAATGTGCCTAAGTGGAATCATAGAATCGTAGAATCATAGAATTGATTGGGTTGGAAAAGACCTCCGAGATCATCAAGTCCAACCCTTGGTCCAACTCCAGTCCCTTTCCCAGATCATGGCACTCAGTGCCACGTCCAATCTCAGTTTAAAAACCTCCAGGGACGGTGAATCCTCCCCCTCTCTGGGCAGGCCATTCCAATGCCTGATCACTCTCTCTGTAAGGAATTTCTTTCTAATATCCAACTTCAATTTCCCCTGGCAGAGCTCAAGCCCGTGCCCCCTTGTCCTATTGCTGAGTGCCTGGGAGAAGAGACCAACCCCCACCTGGCTATAACCTCCCTTCAGGGAGTTCTAGAGAGTGAGGAGGTCACCTCTGAGCCTCCTCTTCTCCAGACTAAACACCCCCAGCTCCCTCAGCCTCTCCCCAGAGCACTTGTGTTCCAGTCCCTTCCCCAGCCTTGTTGCTCTTCTCTGGCCCCGCTCCAGCCCCTCAATGTCCATCCTGAGCTGAGGGGCCCAGAACTGACCACAACACTCCAGGTGTGGCCTCCCCAAGGCAGAGTCCAGGGAAGGATCACTGCCCTGCTCCTGCTGCCCACGCTATTGTTGATCCAGGAATATCTGTGTAGATTTATTTTAGGTGAATATTTGGATAATTTTTCTTAGGTGAATATTTGTACAGATTATTTTAGTTGAATATTAAGATCCTTTATTGTAGTTGAATATTTAGATAGATTTAGATAGATTTTAGGAAGAAATCCTTTCCTGGGAGGGTGGGCAGGCCCTGGCACAGGGTGCCCAGAGGAGCTGTGGCTGCCCCTGGATCCCTGGAAGTGTCCAAGGCCAGGCTGGATGGAACTTGGATAGACCTGGGCTAGTGGGAGGTGTCCCTGCTCATGGCAGGGGGAGGAACAAAGTCATCTTTAAGGTCCCTTCCAAGCTCACCGATTTCATTTTAGGATTCTATAAATATATTTGTTTCTTTGAGAGAAAATTTTACCATGGGCCATGTCAGGGGGAAAATGTTTTCTCCTCCCTGCATTCCACGTAGATCACTGACTAAATTTTCCTTATTCTTCTTTTCTTTTCCTTAATTTTAATTAGCCTCATGCACTGATTTTTTCCCCTTATCCCTTCCCCAAATAATTCCCTGTGAAAGCTTTGCCTCTTTTTCCTTAAACACAACAAAGCAGACCCTCAAAAGTCCGCAGGACCTCAGCTGAAATTTTAGGATTTTAAGTTTCAGCTGTGGGTTCCTCATACACAACTTTTCCTCCTCACCTTTTATTCCTTAACTCTCATTCCCTCCACTGCATTTCCTTCCGGATCTTTACCTTTGGAGCTCGCTTTGAAGGGCTCCCAGTCCCCCTTTGCAGGTGCAGAGCTCTGGGAGGTCTTTCCCACCTGAACCAAAGCCCAAAGAACAGCCAAGGAAGGGTGTACCCATACCCAGGGCCAGAATTATCTGCTGAAGTGATAACAGCTGAATTGGTGCATGGGGCTAATTAAAATCAGGGAAAAGCAAGGAAAAATAAGGAAAAGAGAGGAAAAACAGGAAAATACAGCTCGTGATGCACACAGAAGGCAGGGAGAAGAAAACATCCTTGAAAAAGTGGCTGTGAAATCAAACCCTCCATTTCCCCTCCCAGGCTTTGCTGTCCGCAGAGAACCATCTCCACGTCATGGAGGGCTTTGCGAGGGCTTGAAACGGAGGCAGAGAAAGCCCAGGCAGCAAGTGGAACACCAGCTCGTGGTTCCTCTGGACATCTGGTGAAAAAAAAAAAGAGCCCAGAAACTCCCAGGGCCGCCAACAAACTCAGCTTTACGAGTCTCAGACATGCCAGGAGAAGGGTCGAAGGTCTGTCTCCATCCAGATGGCCAACTGGGCTAGCGGGGCGTTCCGTGCCGGTTCCTGTGGCCAACGGCCCAGGAGGGAGCGATTTGGCCCAAACTGGGACCATCCGCCTGCAGTTGCCCAGCCCAGCCGACCGGACGGCCCCGCAGCTGAGTCAACAGAGCGAGTGCCCAGCAAAGCTTGGGCTGACAGAGCTGGGGCTGCATCGAGACGCTCCAGCCCGGGGCTTTGGGCTGCGAGGTCGAAGACGGATGGGCCGGATGTTGGTGAGAGCCCCGAAGTGCTCCACAGATGGTTGTCCTCCTTGGGTGCCTCTCCACCGACCTCCTGGGAGTGTCTTTGGTGTTGTTTGCAGTTGATATGTGCATTCACATTCCAAAAAGAGTTAAAAAAATAAGGAAAGAAACAGCAAAGGCCAAAGCAATAATTCAGTATAAAGTGGAAAGCGAGTCCAGGCTTGAAGAGCAATGTTAGGGTGTTACAAGGATTTGAGACAGTGATTGAAGATGTTATTTTTGCGGGATGTTCATGGTTTTCTTCAGTCTTGTTCTGCTTTAATTTGGTTGTTCTGGAAGATCCATCTGTGGAATTCATCCCAGCGTAGAGTAAGACATCAGACACACTCAGGAGTGAAGGGAGAGACACCAGGTGGAGTTTTGTATGGCTGGAATAACCAACCCAATAACCAATCCCTTTGTCCTCTGCAGTCCCTTAAGCCTTGGGATCGATTAGTGAAGCCCAGAGAACATAAATTATTCTACAAAGCAAATGAATTTTTATTTTATTCTTTATTTTATAAAGCTTTTATGATGGAAAAATATGGAGGGACTCACTTCTGGGGGGACATTTGTGCTCCTGAAATTTCAAGTCAGGGAAAAAACGTCCCTTCATCCAAGAAAACTTGATCAGACTTTTGAAAAGTAATTGTTAGAGAGATGGATTTTTCAGAAATACTGCGATGATTCGTCTGAGAATTTTTTTTAATGGCCAAAATAATCTTAAAGCAACTTTTTTCAATAAGAATGTATGTGCAAACACACCAGCTCCTTAGGACCCAAAAATTAAGAGATGCCTGAAAACCAGTTTAAGGAAAGGGTATTTTCCCTCACATATTCCCTTTGAACTTCAATGGGAATAGCTCAGGGAATTTCGGAAGAGCCAGGGCTGCTGACTCTGGACATCTTTAATTTCAAATCTCCAAATATCAGACCAGAAATCTTTTCATGTTTTAACAACTCACTTTCTCTTCTCCAAACCTGTCAGAAGTAACAGTGGAGAGCTACTTTTTAGGGAATTTTGCCTTTTAGGAGGGGAAAAAAATAATTTGGAAGTAGTTCCCTTCTGAATTCTAAGAATCACCGGGGGAAAGTCTGTTTAAAGACACAGCATAACTTTTTGGGTTTCTAAATTGATCAGGGGATGGTCTGAAGAGACTTTAAGTGGTGAAGGAGCAACACAAGTGGCTGCACATGTCAAAAAGCTGATAAAACCAGGACCAACTCAGAAAGTTGTGTGTGATTTGGCTGAACACCAGAACACCAGGATGGGTTGGGTTGGAAGGGACCACAGTTGTCCCATCTGGTGCCACCTCCCAGCTCCAGCAGGGCCATCCCAGAGCACATGGATTGTGTCCAGATGGGTCTGGATTATCCCCAGTGAGGAGACTTCCTCCCACCACTCTCTGGTCTCTGGTCAGTGCTCGGTCACTGCCCAGCAAAGAACTTCTTCCCCATGTCCAGGTGGCACTTGCTGGGCATCAGTTCCTGCCCATCCCTCTTGTGCCATGGCTGGACCCCCCGAGCAGAGCCTGCTCCATCCCTGCCCCCTCCCTGCGGGCACTGCCACCCATGGGGAGGTGCCCTCTGAACAGCCCCAGCTCCCTCAGCCTTTCCTTGTGGGAGATTCTCCAGTCCCTTCAGCATTTTTGTCACCCTTCACTTGCTCCAGGAGGTCTTTCTTTAGAGAAATAAAATCTGGAGATCATTCCCATATGTGTAATTCCCATACATGTAATTCCCTTATAAAAAAGGATCCCCTTAATTCTCACTGTGTACCTTTGGAACTGAAGGTCGTGGTTGGCATCGACCTGTTGTCTGAGGGATGACCCAAAAATGAGCGTGGTGGAGATCAAACTCTATGGCATCATTCCTTCTCCTCAGATGTTCTGTTGGGGTGTTGGCAGGAACCATGACAATGCCATCTTAAAATGTCATTTTAGGGGAAACTCCTGCTCCTTCTATACTCAAAAAAAACCCCAACCATATTCTGCAGAAATGAGAGGGGATGGAGTTTAGAGATGAGATTATAAAATAAAGTAAGCAAAGCTGACACACGGAACTTCCAGGCTCTGACTTGCTTTGTTCCTCTAAGGAAAATTGGAAAACAAAGGAATTTTATGCATTTAATTACTGGATGCAAGGGAATGGCTTGTACAGCTGGGGCCACTTGGATTTGCTGCCATAATTCCAGAGGACATGACGAGCTCCCCAGTATGATGATTTTATTATACTGGTCTGGTGGGAGGTGTCCCTGCCCAGGGGTTGAGGTGACCTTTGAGGTCCCTCTCAACCCAAATCACTCTGGGATTCCATAATTCCTGCTGGGGCTGGGTGGGATCAAAAGGCCAAAGGGAATTGCAGCCCTTTAGCAGTTCCCTCATGTGGGATGTGCTCAGAAAAGGGCTCGGGCTCTTCTCTTTGGGGGCAAATTGGGCTTTCAGTGCCTTTATTTTTTGTGGTTTTCCCTCAAAGCCTTGAGCCTGGAGGGACCAATGAGTGGATCTACTTAAATAATCCACTGGCGGATTTTGCTCCATGGATGCTGATTTTATTTCTTGGGATTACACTCTCCCATCACTATGTTTCGTGTGCCACAAAATACCATGAAGAAGGAGGAGTCTGATGATGATTTTATATTATTTTAT
>VWZG01006624.1:11744-23714 GCA_013396735.1 Grallaria varia
AAAAGGGGGGGAAAATATAGTTGCTTGCTTCATAGACAGTGTTAAAAGCATTGCTTAAGATGAAAAAACACAGCAAACTGGTCTCAAACCCAATAATATTTTTATTTATCCCAAAGTTTATTTGCATCATCGAACATATAGGGTGAAGCATTTATTAAAAAAAAAAAATCCAATAGAAGTACATACATTTTTTATGATTAATTTTTTTTCAAATTATTTTAAATTTGTGTTGTGAATACACAGTAATTCCCCTAAATACAGTAGTTTTATCATGCTATAAGACTGGTTTAATTTTTACATTTTCAGATCACATTGAATTCAGATAGATATGTGGATAAGCCCTGGCAGCCTCAAGCACGGATAAATTAATTTTCTGAAATGAGTGCTTCCTTTGGATGACACATTGTGTCATCTGAGACTCTCTGCATAACTGCCCAGAAAACAGTCGTTTTGCAAAAGGTTGATGGAGGAACGGAGCCATTTGCATAAAAGAAATGTTCATAAGGTCATATGTACACTTTCATTTGCTGACTGAAGTGTATTCATTAAATAGTTCTCTCAGCTCACAAAAACTACTTTTCAAAAGTCTTTGCCACCTTTATTTTATTAACATGCTTCAATAATAGTGTATTGTAGCCACTGAAAATAATACCAATCCAAAGACATATTAATCCATAAGATGATTCTGAAATTTCAAAATGTGGGAATTTTAAACTGAATTTACTCTTGTTAGAAATGTTGGATCTATTAAATTGCCTTTGTATTGACCTGTGAGCTTTTCCATCTTAGTTTTTCCCTCTACTGTCCTCCTGAGGAGGAAGGCATAGAGTGGCTTGGTGAGCACCAAGTATCCACCAGGATCAACTCAACACTGCTTTTTGGAGCACCAACATGGAGCAGGAGAGACTAGCATGTATGTTTTAAGCTTGCTGCAGCTGTTGATCTTATTAAGCACCAAGCTTCCATGTGCATCACACAGTCTTGTTGGCTGCTCTGCTTGCCCCTTGATTTCGATGAGCTTGGGACCATGCTAATGCAAAAAAATGTCTCGGTGCTTTGCCCTTGCTTTGGTGGCCTGGCTGTGCTGGGGGAGCAATCTTGTTGGGTGTATGAGGGAATACATCTCCCTCTATCTAAGAGGTCCTTGTTCACCCTTATGCGAGCTGTTTAATATATAATTACTGAAAATATTGTATAATTATAGAGTATATAATTTACACGTATGGATTTAGTGGAATCTGGTGTTGTCCTGGTGTGAGAGAAGACAACTTTTTGGGTGAAATAATGCTAAAAACTGCCTGGAGACATCTGTTCTTTGGTTGCCAGGGTGTGTGGAAAGATTTGGGCGCAGGAAGTCTCAGCGGTGGTTATGACCTCCCATATCCTGGGACTTTGCACTTGAAGATGCAAGTAAGACTGTCATCACCTGAAAGGAGGATGCCTTGCCTACTCCAGAAAAAGCCATCAATTTCTAGTCTGGTCTGGGACTTGACCTGTGCTTTACCAAACCACAGTTCAGTGCTATCAGAATGCTGTGACTAAGGCAGAGACCCAAATCACTTCAGATAATACCTTTACTGAGACTGGGGTGCAAACCACATTTAAGGATATGACAGCAGAGGCAGGGACACAAACTGCATGTGAGGACATGATAGCTGAGATAGGAATGCAAGCCAAAAACAAGAAGTCTTAATCTTTTGGATTCTGATGGTGTAAATTATGAAAGCATAAGGAATAGCTGTGTTTTTGTAAATTCAGAAATGACTCATTACCTAAAATGTTATGCCATATGTCTAAAACATATACCAAAATATTAATAATTTGCATAACCTGTGTCCCATTACCACTAACCTTCAGATTACTCCCAGTGGTTGTAGTGATACACAGTATGAGTTTCTAAATATTACCAAAATAGTAGTCGCAGAATTTGATGACATTGTAAGACCAACAAGTTTGCTTTCCTTACTTGTGTTCATAGACTCGATTAACATTGGTAATTCCTGGGACAAAAGTGGAAAAAGCCTTGGCAGAAATTCTGAGTGCTTTGAATATTCTGGTCTGTTCTGTTTATGTGTGCCTTTAATACTTCCCCCTGAAGTAAAAAATGTGGTTGGTCCAAGGAGCATGAAGGATATATCTATGTGACATTTTTTGTTTAAAGTCATTAAATTAATCACTATCCTCCTCCCTTGTGAAGCAGTCAGTGTCCTTGTCACAACACACACGTGTCTTTCAGATATTTTTTGGAACATTACCACTATGCCTATGAAAGGTAATAAATACTGAGTAATAAGTAGTACTTTTAATATGCTCTCTCATTTACAAGTTGTCTTTTTTTCCCAAATCTCTTAACTTTATACAAAGGAGGCAAGTTTCTACTGTAGGAAGCAAACCACCAGATGTATCCTTGTTATCTGTCATGATGGATGGCAACACATTTGTCACTTTCCTGTTGGTCAGGAGTCTTCTTTTTTGTATTTGACTTAAGCTGTCCTCTGAGACCTGCTTCTGCAATATTTTGAAAGTTTCATTTGTTATTTCCCAATGCTGTGCTACTGAGGTTAATACTGCCTCTAGAAGACCTTGAATTGTTAATTCTAGCTTTAGTTGCATCAACATATTCTTGCTTGCTCAGACCTCTTGTTTCCTGAGCTGACAGAAGGCTGTTTGCATAATATACAGGTTGCTGAAAATTCAGCAACCTCAATGTCATGTTATTGTAAATCTAGTCATTAGCTGGGCTTCCATTTTCAAAGTCAGAACCTTGGCTACAGTTGCATCTCTCTTTTAATTCAATGTGCACAGTGCCTGAGCTATTCCCTAAACTTCAGAAGGTCACACCACCAAACTGCATAGCCACATTTGTGAAAATAACTGAGGCTGAGATTCAAGGCAAGGAGCCATAAAAATAAAGCAACAAAATATGTGAGTTGAAACAAAAAACTGAAGAGATATTGTGGGTTTTCTTGGAGTACAACTAATAATACATTTGTATTCTGAAGCTACAATATGACCCAAAAAATACAAGACTTGTGATTTGATTAGGATGTATTTTGTTACTAATTTTAACTCCTGATATTAGTTAACATAGAACAGAATTTTTGCATAGAATTTTGCCTTGCTGCTTATGATGATGACCAGCATGGAAATGCTTTTATATACCTTGGAAAACAGAATCAACAACTGTAGGTGAAAAATGTAGGCAACTATTCAGCTGGTACTTGGGTGACCCATGCTTTAATTTTTTTTTTCTTTCATTTGGTTCTGTCGGAATGTGTGAAAAAAATCTAAAGAAATAAATTGCTAGAGCCATCAACACAAACACAAATGTGATTTTTCTCTCCTATCTTTCATTTTGACTTTGACATCTATTTTTTTCATGCTGAAAGTAATAATTCTAGCCATTAAAATTAACTACACATTTTAAATGTTCTATTTTTAATACACTTTATTTTTGGCAGGAATGAAAAAGAAAACCTGGTTAGGAATTTATCTCTTTGTTTATTTTTAAATGGGACATTTCAGTCTGATAATACTCAAAAATCTTCAATTTCCTTTAATTCCAAAAATTGCTCTGGTGACAGGTTCCCATGCAATGATTCTTTTCAACAAGCTGACTTCATCACAAAGTGAATCATGACCAGGTCTACTATTCATTGTAATAATTAACGCATTGGTTGTGGAAATAAATCTAGTGGCAGAATGAGGCTGCCTAGCAGAAGCGTTGGTGTAATTTTTTACTCTATTTCTGAAAATTTCATGTACTCACACGCTGTAAAACACCATTTAAAATACTGGAGATAGCACTACAAAGAAAGAGAGCACAGATAATCTTGGGTCTCTTCTGGTGGATTTGTGGTTCATAGACACTGACTGAAGCACAATGGGTAAATTCAATCTGCAGTCACACACTCAACTGCAATATTTAATGAGAATTGGGAAAATTTAATGAGATACTTATTTTTACCAACTATATATTTTCCTTACTGCATGTTGTTTACATCTGTAGTGTGTCATGATTCATAGCATAGTATTAGCATCCAAAATAAACCTATGAGTGGTACTGTAGAAACAGTAACTTTGTGGAATAATGTTCAAGTATGAAAAAGCACATATCTAAGTTCAAAAATCCTTAGAGAGAAGGAAGGTCCAAATAGTTGAAAGTACTCAAGAGACATAAACCAGTATTAATACGAGTCTATTTCCACTAATGTGTATATTACTGTTAGAACATAGATTTCACAAACAAGCAAACAAACACTCAAATTCTGCCCATATGTTTTCTTTCAAAAATGAACTTTATTTTAAGGCCAACTTAATGGGATCTAGTAAGAAATGAGAATTGTTTGATACTTAATATTGAAAAATGTATTTTTTAGCCTGTAACATTCTAACCAGGAAAGACACATGAAACAGCTTTAGCCAAGCGATGGATCTTCATAAAGGTAGCTTGTACCGAGATTTTTAAAAATTCAGGGACTGGAGCTTTAGAAAGTCTCCCAAATCATAATTTGCAAAAAACAGTCTGGAGTTAACATTTCTGGAAGGCACAGCACATTTTATGAGACCCCATTTAGTGCTGGGTCACCTAATCCTTATAAATTAACTCAGATGCATTTTTAATAAACTTTCAAAGAATACACAAAATCTGACTATTTGAATAAGAATTTTATTTATGAGCTTATTAAATTTTTTAAGGAGATCAGTTTTAAAATTACTCAAATATAATAAGTAAATCTTACACCAGAAATATCTTTCCAGATCATATTTAGAATGATTCCTGCTAAGCTTCATAGCTTCATAATCTCTTCTTTTTAATTCTAATTGTTTTGCAAGGAATTGAGGAGCTTACCAGACAAAAATAAATATCCCATAGAGATCAAAGTAACAGAGATAAAGTTTAAGCCATTTTAAGGTAATAGAACGCTCAAGGATGAGTCCTAAACCAGCTGTGCTGCCACAAGAAGTGTGAAAGAGAACTTCACTAAAAGTCATGATTTATGCATATATACCAGGAAACTAATGCACTTTTTCTGTTTAAAGAGTTATTCTTTAGACTTTGTCAGTCATCACAATTTGCTTAATAGATGAATGTGGCACGAT
Organism: Grallaria varia; assembly: GCA_013396735.1. Classification (NCBI taxonomy): domain Eukaryota; kingdom Metazoa; phylum Chordata; class Aves; order Passeriformes; family Formicariidae; genus Grallaria; species Grallaria varia. The sequence continues at coordinate 16,848 of VWZG01006624.1, forward strand.
GTGACATGACTTAAATACCAAATTACTGTTGTTAAAGTATCACATATGAATCTTAGAAAGTCATATCTTGGTATCTCCAAAAAAAAATTAAAAAAGGAAAGAAAAATTATAGATTCATAGAGTCACCTCAGTTGAAAGAGACCTTAAAGATCATCTGGTTCAAACTCCCCGCCATGAGCAGGGATGCCACTCACTAGACCAGGTTGCTCATGGCCCTGTCCAACCTGGACTTGAACACTTCCAGAGATAGGGTATCTACAACTACTCTGGGCAACCTGTTTGAGTTCCTCATCACCCTCAAAATAAATAATTTCTTGCTAATATCTAATTCAAATATCTCCTTTTCTAGTTTAAAATTGTTCCCCTTTGTCCTTTCACTATCTGCCCACATAAAAAAATCACCATTTCTCTTTTTTTATAAACCATCTAAGTACTTAAGGGCTGCAATGAGATCACCCCAGACCTTCTCTTCTCCAGGTTGAGCAGTGCCAGCTCTCTCAGCCTTTCCTCACAGGAGTGGTGCTCCATCCCTCTGACCATGGTTGTGGACTCCTCTGGACCCTCTCTAACAAGTTCACATCTTTCCTGTTCTGAGGTCACCAGAACTGGATACAGTACCCTGGGTGGTGTCTCATGAACAGAGGAGTAAAATCTCCTCCCTTGCCCTGCTGCCCACACTGCTTTTCAAGCAGCCCAGGACACACATGGCTTCTAGGCTGTGAGCACACATGGGTGGCTCATGCCCAGCTGCTCATCCATGACAACACTCAAGTCCTTCTCTGTGAGTTCTTTTCCCAGTCAGTTCTTACATCTGGGATTGTCCCATAATGCCTAGTTCCATCAGAATAAAAACAGAAAAGGCAGCTATTTCCTTTATCTGTCATTTTAATATCAATTGTGCAGGTTTTAAGATTCAGCTTTAATAAATAGCTAGAATACATATTGCAGCCCATTTCCCCTTCATTACACATGATTATTTTTTTGAATCACATTTCTCTGTGGGAGAGCTTGGAACATCTAATGTGTAAACCTCTGAAGCAATTTATAAAAGCAACATTGTCAGTGTCAAAATAGTGTAGTATGAGATGTTGGACTGCACGGTAATGAATTACATTACTACAATCTATACTGAGCTTTGGTTTAAGTCTCACAAAGGAAAATAGTCTTTTTAAGGTGATTTCAATTATCTAAAATCCAGTCGTTGTACTTGGCTTTGAATATTTTCTGCATCTTCATTTAAAACAAAACCAAAAAACAAACAAAAAACACTGTACTATTTTAAACATGAAATTACCCTTCTTAATCTAAGATGCAAATATAGCTAGACTAGTGATCTATCAATGGAATTCAATGAGACTAACTCCATTCAACCTTAATTTACCTACTTTAGTTACACAAAAGCTTTAAAACTACTACAATTTTGCTTTGTTACTTAATTAAACAACAAGAATGGAAGTGAAATTAACTGCAGTTTTACACTCAGGAAAAGCACATACCTTTCCAGTAAACAGAAACTATAAGTGGATAAGATTTATTTTCAGCATTTTGTTCTCTTAAAATTTTAAGAGCCTGTCTAATCTATGGATTGTGTAATGCATCAGAGATGAAGGAAATAAAAACATTTATAAAGTACTCTTTTTCCCCGATGTTGTTTTTTTTCTTGTTTTGGTACTGTGTTTATTCTTAAACCATTCATTAATGTGGGGAGTGAATACAAGACTACAGTTTACCCTAGATCACAGGAATGTAGGAAAAGATAATTGGTCATTGCTTCTAAATAATTTTCTCACAGTCTCCACATAACTCTCTAGAAAAAAACCTACAAGGTGAAATCAAGTTGTATATAGCACATACGTATATAGCATATATGTATTCATATAACATATATATAGATAACATATAACATAGATGAGACAGCAGCAGCAGCAACTGAGGCAATACCAAGGGTGAGAGTTAGACTGAGCTTTACAGGGGGACAGCCGAACAGCAGCCCTGACCCCTGTTCAGACCCACATGCCCTCAACAAGCAACCAGGCATGGAGAAGGTGTTGCCAGGAGCAGCATAGGAGGTTTAAACATCTCTAAGAAGCAAAAACAACCCAGGGTGTGGCAAACAGAAGCAGGTGAACAGGAACAGGCAAACAGGGGCGGGCAAGTGGAAGCATAGCACAGCCATACACACAGGCAGAGTGCACAGGAATGGCTCCTCTCCAACCACCTGAGAGAAGCCAATAGAGGCAGATAAACAGATGCAGTATCTGGTGAAGAAGAGTGTGAAAAGGTCCTTTCTAACACAGTCATATTAGAGTACTAGTGTAATGTTTTTGATTTATGGTATTGATATACTGTAGAGCTCGTTTTCCTGCTCCTGCTGGACTCACTGAATCAGCTGTGTCAGGAGCCTCTGGGCAGACAGACCTGCTGATGGCAGACGCAGCTCCCCAGGTCACAGGGTGCCAGGAGTGTCTCTGTGAGGCTGGGTCTCACAATTCTTTTGCAGAAGGTGTGGTGTGGTTGAAGAGCTGTGTCACCAGGTGAGGGAGGTACAGGGAAGAGTGTACACGCTACATAGTATTGGAGTGAAAGAGCAAGAGACTGACCAGTTATTTACTGAGACCCTTGAAACTTTCAGCAGCCTAGAACCTCCACTATAGTGGAGACGCAGGTGGACTCAGAACCCTAAAAGGTTACTATTCAGGGATCGGTTAGTCAAAGGTCTGTTAAAAAATGAAGGCTGGAAGCAGGTCACTGCACATACCAGGAGAAAGATTCCCGCTGAAAATAAGTAGGACTGGCACCTTCTGCAACAGGTATGAGGCTCTGGAACTAGAAGGTCAGACAATTGATGAAGTGGTTGAAGACCTTTCAGGGACCTAAACATCACCTGTACCTCGCATCACGACCACCGCTCTTAGGAGGTAAAGAAGGATATTTGTAACAGGAGACTTCTTTCTGAGGAGAGTGGAGACCAGACCCAACTCACAGGGAAGTCTGTTGTCTCCCAGAGACTTAAAGAATGAAATAGCTCTCCATTATTGGGTGTTCAGGCTGGCAGTGGCAAAATAACAGTGGTTACTTCGGAAGNACAAACTCAATCACAGCCAAAACCAGCACATCCGAGCAGGGTCAGGAAAATGCCTCAATGATCCCAACGGGTCCCTTCCAGCTCAGCTGATTCTATGATAATTCCTTTGGGAATTCAATCATACTTATTTATATAATTATATAATTTACATAATTATACTACATGCTTTCCTTATATTTCGCAATTTTTGGACATGAAAGTGTAAAAGATTAATGTTTATATTAGTTAGTAATTTCTGTTCATTTTCCTTTTCTAATACATTGTCAGTCTTATTTTAATGAAGATTTAAAAATGTTTAAGTACCAGAATTTAATTTTGTTAAATTCATACCAGACTTCATTATGACATATGGAAGAATGAACATAAAAAAAATTAATCAGGAAATATAATTCTATTTAGGACCTAATGCAAGTAATTATTTACAAAGGGAGTTATTCTACTTGATTCAATGTCCTTTAGTTCAAACCTGGAAAGAATTTGTTGTGTTTGTTATTTGATGCTGGTTTGTGTAAGCATACTTTTCAATGAGGCAAGATGAAGCAATAGTAGATACTTCCAGCTTATTATATATATAGAAAAACCACATATTTTTGTATAATTTTTGACCCAAAATTATACCTTAAAATAATTGATTGATTTTACTTTCAGGCTGTATTATTTTAATTAGTAAGTGAGAGAAACGTATTTTAATATTGAAATTCATAGCATACATTTCTCTGCTCATTTGCAGACTGGCACAAAACATATGCTGTGTTGATGTAGAAAATTAGACTTTTCAAGGTTTCTGAGAGCCTCTGGCTAAAATTCTGTCATGATATTAAAGGGAATATTAATATGATTTACCTCCTCCTGATAGAGTTCACTTTACTTCTGTGCAGTCTCTTGATGTTCATTTGTAAAGCTGATTAAAAAAAAAGTAATTTGAATTAGGATTACAGTATGAATCTACATAATAAATGGCCGGATACAATTGAAGCCATTACTTGGTCCACAGTCAATAAATTTTGAACTCAGACAAGTATTTGCATGAGAGACAAAGACAGAGAGAAGGGTTCAGAAAACATCCAGACACAGAAATCTTCTGACAGTAGCAGAGGACAAAACTGTGGACTGTGGGTACTCAGGAAATCCCTAACACTTAGTCACAGCTTTTTTTCCATCACATACTTATTACAGTTTGTTCAACCCTTCCTGAACATGAAAAATGGACTGTGGGAATCCATAAACTTCAGGGTTTTAAAAATGTTTCCTGTCCATCTTTACTATTTTTTTCAAAACTTGCTCTGTTAACTTTTAAGACCCCTGCCCTCAGATCCTCTCTGGAGCATTGCTCTGGGGTCAACGGTGAGAAGTTGGGGGCCAAAATCACTGTATCTAAACAGTTTGCACTCTGATTTACTCCCTGGCCTGCACCTTGCTTCTGCTCTTGTTTTCATTCTCTTTTCTTGTTACTCAGTGTTTGCTTCCTTGCTGATTCTATTTAGGTTCTCACTGAAAACTGATTCTTACCCCCAAACACATACACAGGAAATCTTTCAAACCATCTTTCAGTACTATTGCTTGTGCACTGTAATTATTCCTTCATTCATGTTTCTCTTGCATGATCAGAGTGAAAACTCTTCTAGATGAGGATCTAGACATTCTCAGAGTACACTGACAGCAGTTGTCAAATTCATTTTTTTGAATTAAAAACAGAAAAAGGACAGTACTTGATTCTTTCACTTTCATTTAAAAAAGCCAAAACAAAGAAACACAAAACAAAAACAAATTAACAAAAACAAACAAAAAAAACCCCAAACCAAAACCCCTCAAACAAAACAAAAAGCCAAAAAAAACCAAACCCCAAAAAACCACTACAGCAATATAAATCCACAAAAAATCAAAATGTTGATTATTAATAGCAAATTCCTGAAATTTAATAATTTCCACAAAGAAATAGTAGTGCTGTCAGTATTTAATAAGAAATCTTTCTCAGCACATGTAAGGCATCTTTATTGAATCATTGGCACCTTTAAACAGTCATGCATCCTGCTGATACACTTTGGAACAATTGAGGGAATGTGAAATAATGTGAAACTAGAGACAGCATTTTTTAAAAACTTCACTCTAATTTGAGGAATTATAAAATCCATTACTGATAAAATGTTACAAAACAACTCAATTTCAGAAGACTGAAGAGGTGTCTGGTAATTGTTATGCGTATTGTCTACTTAAAACATCTTAAAGGTGTAAAGTAATAATAGTCAAACCAAGTATTATTCGAATTTATGTTATCTTTCTATCTTTGCTGCAGAACATTTGAAATAATGTCTTGTAGAGCAAATATACAATAGGAAGCTTAATAGGGATGCTGTTTCCATAACAACAAATAGGATTTGAACAAAAACACAATACACAATGGTTACTGTTCTTCACAGCATATAAAAGCACTTATTCAAAATTACGAGCAGCATGACATTGAAGAAATAAATTAAGGCAAAGGATGCTAACAATTCCATTCCATATTTATTAAATGTTTAACTCATAAATACTTGAGGAGCAGCTATAAGAACCCAGAAATTTACTGTATTGTCAATGTCAAGTTAATCATGACCCAAGAGAAGAGAGGCTTTTTTCTAATGTACAATTAAATGAAAAGAGTCACACTCAGACAAGCCACAGTAACAAGTCATCTGATTAGATATAAATTGGCTCACATAATGGATAAATGAAAGGTCTAACTTTGCTTTCAGTGAGAGTCTTTATTTTTAACTTTTTAATTTGTAGTCATACAACAGGGTGTTAATAGTCTTTTGTATCTTTCTATTATGTTTTTCACCACCTGCATTATACTTCATATACTTAGTTTTATTCTGAAAATGCCATAATTTTCTAGATATTATTTTACCTTTAGTATATGTATTTTTCATTTCTTTCCAAAATTTAGGTTTCTGTTTATTGTTTTCATAAAGTAATGCTGCATATTGATAAGTGATGATGGGAAATTAAAATAAGAATATGTCAGTACCATAAGAAGTTCCTCTGCTTCTTTGTGGGTTTGTTTTGGGTTAGTTTTGGGGGTTTTTAGGTTTTTTTCAGAGAATAATATTTTCTTGAACTTGTAAGTGAAATGGCACAGACTGCATAACTTTTGTGTAGCATAACCTTTATTTCCTATCTTATGTATTAGGAAATGCACAGGTCAGATGGAAATGCAGTTTCAAGGTGTAATAAGATCTGACCTATTAGACATTTTCCAATGTAGATTTTGGAAATGCAGGCTGTTTGCTTGATTCTATTGCCATATTGACACAGTAGAATTAAAGTAGCCGTATCTTTAGTGACATTTGAAGGCAGTTTGATATGGTAAGGAGAACATTCAGTATATTTGCAATTAAGGGAAATATCAGTTCCTAGTGTCTCTTCATTAATACTCCAAATTTCAAGTGTATCTCTATCTTTATCAGATTTCACCTGGTCATTACGGGCAAGATGAAACTGACCATTTTACACAAGTGACTAATTTGCACTCATCTTGGGGGAAAATACTGGGAAGTTTTCAAAAATTCTCAAGTTCTTCAAACCAGAACAGGAAGATCTTAGAAAACATATCACAGTGAAATCTTTATGATACTAACCGTGACTGATCTATTTCTACTGAGTTTCTGCCTTCTAAACTACGTTTTGCAATGAAAAGTAGAAACCACAATAGACTTCTGTCTTGTTTTCTGCATTCACAGTGTTACATGGTCCACATAAAAACCTTCTTGATATTGAAACAGTCTATTAGTTATAGATGCTCT
>VWZG01006625.1:229-16289 GCA_013396735.1 Grallaria varia
ATATCTTAAGTTCAATACCAATGTTTCATAACAATTTTATAACCTTCCTTGCTGTCCCACTGACTTCAGTTTGAAAACCGTGTGTATGTAAAGATTAACCCTTAATCCTGAATACTCACAATTTCTTTTTTTTTGCAAAATTATTTTCTACCTGAATCTCACTATTCTAGCAGTGGTTAAAACTTAATAATGTCTTCCATTAAAAAAGTGTTTATTTACATATTTAATTGTAAGTCATTAGCCAACATATTGCATCTTAGACATTATAAAATTTTTGTTCAATTTTTGTTGGTTTTTCCTGTGTTTTTGAAAACTTTCTGGGAATTGAGTTTATAACATCCTTTTAACTCTATTTCTGTCTATTTTGTTGACATCTAGTAGACATTCCTCCTTATCTTTATTTGGAAATGAAATTTTGTAATATTTCTCATTTTGCACGGTCCACGGAAACAATGGCAGACAGGAAAAAGTATAAAATGGCCTGATTTTTTGTAAATTTGTCATGACAGTTTTGAGTCAGGGCAATAGAGATGATTCAGTCTTATTGTACTATAACTTTTAATTCTAAAATCCATGATGTATTTCTTGATCTTTTTACCATGTTCTCAGGCTGCACCTACAAAAGTTGTCTTTTCTTCTTTTTCTTTTTCCTTAGGCGTCAGATGCAGTTACTTCTTTCATTTACAGCATTGGTCTTAGGATATAGTTTGTCAGTTTTCATTCACCTCACATATCTGTGCCATTCTAGACTGAAGTAATCTACCAGACTTCTGGCATTTTAGAATGAATTTTAGATACTGTATATACATCAACTAAACATGAAAGACTCTCAAACTACAAGAAAATTCTGTTTTAACAAATAAAACGTTGACAGTAGTAGCAAAGTGATGTAACCATCACCAGTTGATTGTGTTAGGAAAAGTCTAAGAGATGAAGGGCAAAAGTTGTTTGAATCAGAATATTAAGAGCAGAAGTATTTGAAGTGTTCTGTCACAGTGATTCTTGGCATGCCTTGAGATGTCATAGAGCCTGCTGTAACAGTTTGTGCAGCATCCAAAGGAAGATCCATGTGCTAGAAGTTTCACTGGTGACAGATGCAAGTTTTCACTTCCACAGTTTGACATTTGAATTCAGTGTCATTAGCTTCTCCAGAAGATTCTCCTGCACACATTGCAAGTAATGTGACATTTAGAATGAACAAAATAATACATACTTAGTAACTCATCTGCCTTGCAACCTCAGAGGTTGCTTATGAAAAACTGGAAGTGTACTGACATTATAAAACAGAGAGATTTAACAAATATTCAAAGTAGCCATACAGATGCAACTTTCTATTATTCATCCTCATATATATTATCTAGGACAGTACACTGCTAATACACAGGTTAGCATCTTCCTTTCACCAGATAGTACCACTTTGTTACTATTATTTTATCAAGTATATACTTACTTACTTTCCCCACCCTGGGATTAGGTTTTTTCTCTCTTCATGTAAATGAATGGGCATTTGCAGTCCAGTCTTCCTGTAATCAGGATACACAGATACAAAGACCAAAGCATAGAGAAAATCCTGAACTCTCTTGTCATCTGTTCAGGCTCATATTTTCATACTGCAATAGAGAGAACAAACTCAACTTTAGCTAACTCCTGTGGTATTCATAGGTGCGTATCTTAATTAGTAAATGGCATTGACTGAAAATTTATGACGGTTGCCCTAGGAAAGTGGAATGACCGTTTGCATCCATCCATTCATTTGCCTCCAGAGATGAAAGAAGGCCCCTCAGTACCGTAATAAAACTTCATAGAGAGCACCTGTACCACCCCCTAAAAGCATATGAGCTTGAAGAGTACCTAGAACATAAAATTTTACCCTAGCTCTTGATTTTTTTTTCCTTCTGATTGCCTATCTGTCTCCAGATTTTTCCTGTCCACTGTTCCAAACTTTCTCTGATGCACAGATTCTTATTCTACTCCACTCAATTCTATGAACTGAATATTATGGATTTTATTGTATTCTGAAATTTTTCTGACATCTGATTATGTTCTTGCCTCAAAACTTGAGCTGTCATCTCTTTTGCTTTTCATGATTCCACCTTTCAACTTAATATGGAGATGGCATTCAGATATTTCCACCATGAATTTTCATCGTAATATGTTCTCTAGGCCTCTCTGCCTCTTTCCTGGTCTCTGAAGGCATGTATAGAACAACTGATGGACATTGCTGAATATATTTGGGTAGTTTAGCTGATTGCCTGCAACACAACATTTCCCTCTTGCAGACTGTCAGCAGTTGGAAGATTAGACTTTAGCTCAGCACCATGAAGAGAGACAAACTAGCACCATGTAACGGAGAGAGCAGATTGTGTTGAAGTGCATCATGTCATCACAGTGATGGGACTGAAGAGCTGAGGGGAGTTGAAAACTGGTTGAACTGCCTGATTCAGACTGTGTTGATCAGCAGCAGCATTGTGCCCATCTTCAGCCCAGTCACTAGTGATGTACCCCAGGAGTCCATAGGGGGACCAATTCTGTTTTTAGATCTTCATTAATGACATTAACAATGGGGTGTGAGTAGTGCAGCCTCAGCAAGTTTGCAGACAAGGCAAAACTGGGAGTAGTCGATAGACCAGTGGGTATATTCTCAAAATTCATTCAGAGGGACCTTGAATGGATGGAGAAATGAGTAAACAGAAACCTGGTAAATCTGAGCAAAGGTAGGAAGTGTAGAGACACAGCAGTGCCAGGCTGCTTTGAACCTCTTCTATCTGATCTTTCTCTTGTAGGTGGAAAACTAGGCTAGTGAGTTTGATGCCTTTCTGTGTTACCCCAATAGAGCTCAGAGGGTTCTGTTTTTGAGTTCAAAGAAGTATAAATCAGAGTATAACTTTTTTGTGAAACTTATTCTCATTTAGGAGACAACAAAATTATTATGCTTTCTGAGTTTTCCCTTTTATTTTCTTCAGCTTCAGCATTCGTCCTCAATTCACTTTTATTATGTTTTCTGAACAGAAACTGAAACTGAAATACCCATCTGATTACCTTTTAAAGGTTTTACTGATAATGATGTGTACTTGATGGTTTTTATAATGCAAATGGGATAGGATGACAAAACCTCAAAGAGATGTCTTGTGGAAAAAGTATATTTAATAAATTTATCTCAGCAGGTTGTCTTCATTTTGATAGGTCCTTTGATTTCATGTGACATTTTGCAGTGAACCATAGACTGTCCAAACATAAAAGGGATGATTTCCCAAAAGAATAATGTAGAAAATGTCTTAAAGAAGCATCAACATCTTGCAACTGGGACAGAATCACTATCCACCAGCTTCTTCTTTATGGTAACAAAGTGAGGATATGACAGCTAACATCCTGTATCAATGTATGACCTTGCAGACTTGTCAGCTAGAAAGAACAAGAAAGCCAGAAGAATTACTTGTTCTCTATAAATGTATTATGGAAGGAAAAAAATCAACATTTTAAAATCACAAATGTTACTGAATAACACAAAAATGCAAATTTAGATCAAATCATACTTATCTAAGAATAAAAATGTCTTACAAGGATGACAGCAGAATTGTTTCAAGTTTCAGTGTAATTGATTTCTTTTACAAATAGTGTTTCAGAAAACTTATTTATGTATAACTGCTCAATACCCTACCTGCAGTCTCATTTTACCAAAAGTATCTAATAAATGAAGAAGTTAACTGTGAAATGTTGCAAATACAATTTTAGAACTCAGCAATAACTGAGCAACGACTTAAGCCATTATTTGAAAAAATGTCTTTGGAAGTTGTTGAAAAAGCTACCTCAGTCTGTGATATCTGTCCAAGGTCTCATTTAGTAATCAGGAGTAGGTGAATCAAAACATTAAGTACACAGAAAGGTATTTGAACATGCCTGTCTCTGAGCTCAGGTTTCCTGGATGAGAGCCAAATATCTGATGCTTCCAGTCCCCTGACACACACAGCACAGAAAATTCTGAAATTCCCTACAGAGAAGGGTTCAGTGTTTTAAGACAGATGGACAGGTGGACAGTCGGAATGACCACTGTTCTCCTTGTAGCTAGCAACCGATTAGAACAATTTTCTGGGATGCAAGAGAATTGCATTTGAATTGCTACAGCTTGAAAATGGACTTGAACCGTATTTGTCTTTGCTTCTTGATTAAATATTGTGCTTTTTGCAAAATACCAGATCTTCTTATTGTTAATCTGTCAGTTTGTGTTGACCACAACAGTTTCAGTCTGCACTATCCTTTACTGTTCAAAAGCCAAGGGGTCTGTGGAACAGAGCTTTGAATTTCACCCTAGTATTCTCAGCTGCATCAAGGACCTCTTGGATTTAGCTAGAGGCCTAGCTCTTGCCTGAAAGTTTTTATTTTTATATATTATAAAATGCAATTATCTATTATTAAAATATTTGTATAACTGATGTTATATATATTTATATAACTAAAAGAATCAATAGCTTCACTTNAACTAAAAGAATCAATAGCTTCACTTTATTTTTTTTTATTTTTTTTATTTACATAGTCCTTTTCTTAATAATTCTTTAGTGGTGAAACAGTGATGAGATAGGCAATGGTTACTTCATAAGAGTATCGAAGCAAGTGACCATTAGGCCACTGACTTCTCTTATTTAGAATATTTCTTGTGGCCTGAAGCTAGAAACAGTGAGGTAATTGTGACAACTACAAGGAATATTATAATAATTATGAAGAGTTTCTCTAATTTCTTACACTGCATTCTAAATGGTTGTTATTGGTGAATAAAATGGCATGACTATCATCTTATACGTGTTAGTTGTTATTTCATCTTTTCTTCAGAAAAAGGCCTTCATGTCAAGTTTTATGCTAGTAGGGATTTATTTTTTCATATATACTGTTTTATATATGGTTATATATGGTTTAAGGTTGTTGCATGTAGTGCCTATACACATATGGTGCTGTAAATAAGAATGGAAGCAAGTTCAGAGCTATGTATTCTACACCTGGAGCTGAAACCCCTGTGGCTTCCTGAAAAAAATAATTATCTCATTTTTCTTATAATCTCCAAGGAAGCACCCTTCCTAGTAAAGGTACACTTCTACCTTTACTATGGAAAACACTGTTACACAGGTTGCTCATTCTGACTGTTTTTCAGAGTTCCAGACATATTTAGCTCTTTCGCATTCCAGTTTTAAAGGTAGGAACATGTTTTGAACTTGATAAAAATCTGGTTGCTTGAGAAATATAATATACCAAAGGGTGGAAAAAACAACAACTAGGGCACTTAATCAATGGGAAACAAATAACTGGAAAGCAGTAATGTCAAAAAAAGATATCTAGTTGACTGATGGTAATTTGTTCTGAGGTTCTAATACTATGAGAAGGATTAAGAGGCTACACACTGAATATTAAAAACTAAATATTGCTCTACATGATGCAGTTGTGAATGCAACAAGAGAAATTGGGAGAAAAAGCCTGCAGGCCAAGAAAACTTGCCTATAGAAGGGCAACTTCAGCGATCCAGTTATGGAAGAAAAGGTTTGCCAAACAAGGACTAAGAGCTGTCTGATAGAAACTGATAAAATCATCAATAAAAGAACAGTAGCATGTTATATATATACATAACATGTCCACCTATTTGCTGTATACACCAGGCAACAAGGGGTTTATTATTCTGTGACAGGATTAAAGAAGAGGATAATAATTTGAAAATAAACCAAATTGAAATTAAGGCGTCTATCATACAGTGATGCCTATTAAGTGGAATCTCTGAAAACTGTAAAAATATCACTCGAGAGGATTTTGTCCTCACCTGGCCACATACTTCTGTGAACCTTGTAAGAATTTAATATTTTTTTTACCTTTCTCTTGTATGATTTTTCAAAGGGAAAGCACATAGACACAAATGAGTGTGAAATGCTGTTATGTAGCTTTCATAGTACTGCGTAGGGGCCTTTATGTAATAAGTAATTTTTCTACAAATATCCAAATTACTTTTAAGGTATTTTTACTTATTGGGTTTCATGTCATGCCCAAATGACATATCTAGCCAAATATTTAAATGTTCCTAGGACCTTAGTTCCATGACTATTCAAATTGTGCTGTCAAATGATTCAGAGGTATTTTCCTTTCATGACAGTCTGACTTCCTAGAGAAATTTGTTGTCAAGCACCAACCACAGACTCTTCAGTTAGAGAAAGGGGAAATAGCTTGTCACATAATGTCATAGATCCTTCTCCTGTGGTATTGACACAGCATCAAGCCTGCCAGATCTGGTTCAAGAACAGTTTGGATGATGATCTCAGGCATGTGGTGTGACCCTTGTGGATGGTCCTGTGCAGGGCAGAGTTGGACTCCATGATCCTTGTGGGTCCCTTCCAACTCAGCATATTCTGTGATTCTGTGAGTTCTCTGGTTTAAGCATAGACACAGCATCACGTCTGTATTTGATTACAATACTAGACCATCATGCAAATACATCGTGACTGCTTGAATTATGCGTCCAAAGTAAGTTCACTATTTCAAATTCCATTACACTGTGGCAAACCCACTGACACCAGAGAAGATATATGGATGCAATCCAGAAGAGAATCTAGCCTCAAATGTTAAAGTTAGTAAACAGAAGGAAAAAACAAAATTATTTCTATAAAGCATTTGGGTCCGTCCTCATATGGCCTTTCTCCAATCTTATCACAGCAAAAGCACACTTCACCCCGTTTAGAGAGGTAGTAATTATTCCTTGTCAATTATATTCTCAATCACTGAACTATAAACAGCTGGTGGTGCATAACCATCATTGCAGTTTAAAATTATAGTACCCTTTCTTTTACTTTTTTTTTAAATTTCCACATGTTCACTAAATTTCATGCCATGAAAATATCTTATCCTGCCTTTAAAACTGCTAAAAAAAACTAGGAGAAGTGATACAACAGTCTGAAATTATAATAATGGTTATGCATCACCAGCTGCTTGTAGCTCAGTGATTTAGTGTCTAATCGACAAGGGATAATTACCGCTCCCTGTATAAGGTGAATTGTCTTGTCAATCTCTCCGTACCACTCCCACTTCTAAATATACATTACAAAATAAATTTAGGAAATAATTTGATTTTAATAGTTTTCAGCATTTAAATGTACCAATTGTATAAAAATACACAAGTTATTAATTTGTTTTCAAATAATATATTATCGATAGTAGTTACTAATGAGAATATTTATGATGCCTACAATAGAAGAAAAGAATTTTCCAGACAATATTAGTGTAGATAAGATAGAGAGTAAGTCCTTTAATTAAAAGTTATTTTCGGTGCAATGAATACATAAGTGCAGGTTATAGTATAAAGTTCTTACAAATCTATAACACTAATTAATTATCATATCTACTGGATACATCCAACCTGAGAATTGTCCACTCCCAGAACCTCCCTCAGGTCTGCCTCTTGACATGCCTCCCCAGAACTGAATTGGAGCTCTCAAGATGCTCTACTTCCTCACCATCACATGCCTTCCTTAGAGCTTCTCTAAGGTTTCTGGGCTTTGACCACAATGATATCTTATTATGTCCTTCAATGTAAGTGTCCCAAACAAGATGTCCTTGATACAATCTTTTCCCTTGAAAAGAACATTAAACAAAATTTTGAGAATTTAAAAAATTTGATATAAAGAGTGAGAAAAATGGTTTATTAACTGTTAAATGCTTTTTTAAAATGTTTGAAACTATATAGCAATATTAAGAATCTATGTGCTACAAATCCTAAGGATCTTAAGGCATCATTTAGACTTTAAAAACTGTGGGCTAACTATTACAAGTTAAGATATGCATTTTTGTCTACATAGTTTATTCTAATTTTACGACATAAAAAAATTCAATGTTGATTATTTACACACTTTATTTTAGTTTTCTGGACAAGACTGACAAGAGAATCATCTTAGAATACTTCTTATTCACAAAAAAAACACCTACTTAAAATGGATTTTCTTTGAACTGGGAACTATCTCACAAGCATGACATAACTTGCTTCCTTATACTGTCATATCACTGGCCCAAGGAGAGCTGGGGGGAAGGTTGGAACACAGTGAAGGGCCCAAACTGGGAGATCTAAAATTTCACAAAATGGCAAATGAAATCTTAAGGCATAGGATCAAAGAATGGCACAAAGTATGAATGTACCTTTAGAAGAAAAGACACTGATTCTCTTATTGCTTCTACCAGTTTCAGTGAGGCAAAGTCTCTCAGCAGCTAATTGGGCTCAAAGTCTGATTGAGGTTTTCATTATTCAAATAATGTGTTTTCATAGAACTGATAACTATAAGACAGTGATAAATGGAACTCATTAATGTGATAAAAAATTGCCTCTCCAGAAATTTCCCTCCATATATATTAGCAACCTGTGCGAAAATACAGTATTCTGTACTCATGTTCCAGCATTAGTAAGAGAATAAACAACTAGATCAGCTTCTCTGAAACTCCTATGCTCTTTCAGATCTTTGCTAGTTCTAAACAGGTCCACATCAACTAAGTTGCCTACTGATTTTGAAATCCAGGCTTTACAAAAATTTTCTCTGACACAAAATACTTGCTTTAACAATAAAATATCATGTAGGGATATCCTAGTTTGTGTTGGGGTTTTTTTGTTTTTTTTGGGTTTTTTTATTTGTTTCCTTTGTTTTGTTTATCTCCCACAGAGTTTTCCCATTTTAATACTGGTATGATTTTCCAGCAGCATATTCCTCTTACAAAACATGTAAGGATTGATGAATTTTTACCCTAGTCCTTTCTTTTAAGATGCTTTCTTGTATCTGGAAAGTATCCTCAGCTGTGAACTGTCTCAGAAGTTTTGAGACCTGCATTCACAAGAATGGAGTAAAAGTCTGCTAGCTCAATGTGAACTAGCATGGAAGTTCTGAAGATAAAGAAATATTATGTTAGCATGCTAGAGTCTTTGGCTGGCATTTTGCATATTGCCTTTGAAAATATTTCTTCATTATCAAACATTGTACTTACATGTATCTAAATATTCAGAAGACATCCAAATACTGCTAATAAACTGAGGGATTACAACTGAGGAAACTGAAATTTGTTAAAGGTCATTGTCTCTGCCTCTTGTTTATCATGAACAGCTTTAATCACCCTTCATACGTAATAACCATAAAGTATTGTTTAAAACAAAGAAAGGGTTAAACATAAAAAGACAAGCACAGTAATGTTAATAAGGAGAAAAAGTGTTTCCTGGACCTCATATTTTCTTTAAAATATTCTTACAGAATTGTCTATGAAGTAAGATTATCAGTTTTTACCTCCATCATTAAAATTTCAAAACATAAAAATCTACATATTACTATGCTCCTCACCAGATTTCCCTGTATGCCACTTTTTTCATGACAATATATATTTTAGGATCTTATCCATTCCCACTGAGGCAAAACAAGATGTATTTCTGTTAAAGAGATCTCATTCTCACTGGGGAAAATGTGTACATGAATGTATACGGTTAACGGGTCCTGATAACAACATAGTTACAATAGGTCATCGAATTAATATGGTCACATTTTTGCAGGCCACTTTTCTTATTGCTTGTGTCAATTTTTTAACTAGTGCTAAATGATATGTAATCCCAAGCAAAGGATAATTCTCTATAAACTATGTACCTAAAATGCTGTTTAAATGTCTGATTCCTTCTTGCCGTGGAAGAAAAGATACTGTAAAGGGAGTTCCTTAACAAGTGTTGAGTGGCTCTCAAAACTTCAAGCTCTAGTTCAGCCTAATAATACAAAAATATGAAGCCATGTGATATTTATAGCAAGGAGCATACTGTGAAATACAATCCTTTTCAAATTTTGTCACTGGGTAGTAATATGATAGTAAGGTATTTGATTTGCCCCAGTTTTATAGATTAATACCATGCAAGACATGTTGGCATCAAATAAACCCTGAGATTAGCTCGGTTGGTTAGAGCATGGTGTTAGTAACACCAAGGTTGTGGGTTTGAGCCCCATATAGGCCATTCACTTAAGAACTGGACTCAATGATCCTGGTGGGTCACTTCCAACTCAGAATATTCTCTGATTCTGTAAATTATTTAAGTAATCATAATTTTACTGTAAGGGTAGGTTGAAGAAGAGGTTGTCTGCTCCTTTCAGGGTGTCTGGTTGAGGAGCTTTTCAATGCAAAAGGGGATAATAAGAAAAAGCCGTAAACAACAATAAGAAACACAGCCTTGGTGGACAAATAAAGAGGGCAGTAATGAAAACAAACCTGATCACTCGCACTAATTGATAAGTGTATGTGGAATATGGGAATTTTTGTTTCATTAGGATTGTCTGATGAAGTAACTTGTTAAATGGGATACTGAGAAAAAGGTGGAAATCTTAAATTCACGTAGAGACATAAACTTTATTGGCTAACATAGCAGAAGCAAAGACAATAAAAAAACCTTCAGTTTCACCTAGCCCAAGAGGAGAGAGGGATGTGATTGTCTGTGATTGCGTTTGGTGTGAATCTTATATGTAGGTGTTGCTGATGCAGCACCTTCTCTGTGACCTTCTGTGTGACCAGCCATGCCTCTGTCCTTTGTATGTGTTTCTAGGACGCATGCTCAGCTTTCCTGTTGGATGAACCTGCAAATGGGAAAGCAGCAGCTCTGTCTCTCGGCCTGGCAGAGATCTGAGGGTACCTGATTGGACTCCAATGGCCAGGCGACACATAGTATTGTGCCATGTTTGCTGGAGGTGGTGGCCAGGCTCTTAACATCCCTATCAGTTACGAAGTAAATAAGGAGATTAGTTGACCACCTCACTTTAGATAGTTATAATAGAGACATCTATATCTACATCTCAGCTAGCAACGTCAACTAGCCTGAGTGTCAAGTGTTGGCTTGAGCCGTGTCTGTATCAACTCCAAATGGGGTGTTGTGAGAGACTGAATTCTCACTGGATTAAGTATTTACTGGGTCGGAACAAACCTCGTGTGTGTTGGGGTAAGGGCCAGGTTGGAGTCCTCATGGCAGCCTGGAAGCCACATGGCAGGGCACATGAAGCCCATGGGGGCAGCTTTCAATCAAAAGGCCCCCCTTGAGGTTCTGATTGGCTGCACTACCCCTCACTCTGGCCTGGAGGGCACTTAGAGGTCAGTGAGCCACACGTCCCACCTGGGAGGGGTGGCCACAAGTAGCCAAACCACATAAATAAAGCAGCACAGGGGCCTTATTTTACCTTTACTTTTGAAACCTATCATCACCATGTGAAGCCTGGACTTTCCACAGGACTCTTTGGTGATAGCTATTTAATTTTCTTACTCCAATCTCTTTCTTTGCTCCTTCTTTCTTCCCCTAATCTCTTTTCTTTCTTTGCTCTTCTTTTCTGTGTTCTCCCTTAATCTCTTCTGAGTGTCTTAAAACAGATGGGTTGTGTTTTGCTAAGCAGGTGGGTACTCTGTGGACCCTTCTGCCTTGGTTGTATGTTACCCTGTGAACCTTTTGCTGAAATGCTTACTTTCTCACTAAGTTAAAAGACAATCTCTTGGGAAATTGTATGTGCCTTCTCTTAAAACAACCTCAAGGTATTAAAGAGCTAAAAGGCTTTGCAAAAAATTCAGTGATGAATTATTTTAGAGCCTTAAATAAAAATAATAGTCCCAGTAAAGCTTGAGGCTTTAGAATGGGGTGTTACTGGTGTGCCTAGGGGTGTAGCATGCATTCACTGGCAGGCTCTTCATAATCTGTGAAATGAAACAGTTACCTTGGAAAGACAATTCATCCCACCTTAATGTGGATGGTTAAACTAGGTCAGATAAAATTGTGCCTCTATATAAAACAATATAATAGGCTTTTTCTATAGAAAGCATAGAGGCTCAATCCTCTGAAAATTATTGGAGAGATATATATATATATATTAAATTAACTGAACTTTAAAATGGTTTTAGTATTACTCATGCTTAGCTAGACCTCTTCAAGTTGATGAAAGAATTTGCCCAGGCCAGTGTAGAAATGTGCAAGAATTTATTTGTTGGAGTAACTCTTTAAACCATGGTTCTCCATTCAGTCTTTCCAGAAAAAAAACACCAAAAACAAACTCAAAAACAAAAAACCCCAAAACAAGCAATGAAAACAACCCAAAACATTAAAGAGGGGGATTTATTGCACTACCTATTATTATTTGTGAAGATGTCATACTAATTATTATTTATAAATTTTCTGAAAATGAGCTCCATGAGTCTTTCTGTTACTGTTTTGATACAGATTCCTAGCATCACTGGCTTTTCCATCTATATTAGCCTCTATGCTGTATTACTGATATTTACAAAATTACTGTGTATTTATTTCTCAATACTGATATATTTCTTCACAGTCTAATCAGCTGAGTGGCTCGATTAAGTGACAAAATTGTAAGGATTTGCATGGTAATGACACAATTGCTTTTTAAAAGCTATGCAGTTTCTATATTTTGATCACTTTTTGATCACCTCTGAGCTTTGAATAGCCCATGTGCCCAGAATATATGTCACTAGCAAAGAAGTTATCTTCACTAAAACTCCTTCGCCTGAAATAAAAATGTCTCACTATATTCCTGAAATAGAAGATTAAAAAATACTTCTTGGCTGCAAATTATCAGTAACCTAAAATCTTTTATATGATTCTTGCTTTATGCATTCCTTCCTGCTTATTCAACATTTTTTTCTCTCCTTGTAAAGAAAAAAATAATGTCCCAGAGTAAGTATCATATATTTTGGGTTTCACTGACTTCTGTATGGATCTCTTCTGACTCTTCAAAGTCCTTTTTAAATTACAAAAACTTCAGTACCTCTGAAACATGGACTAAAGATGCATGAAGGGGTAGTTCCTTCCACCTAAAGAAGGTAGACAAAGGAAAAGCAGTGGTGTAATAAGCATGGCCATGAATGCAGAAGCTACGTTATCACAACTTTTCTCCTTCCATATGGATGTTTAATTTCCTTAAAGCATCTAGTGAGGGGCTATTATTACCCAGATCATTAATATCCACTTGTTTACTGAACTCTTTAAAGAGCTTCAAGGATTTTTCTGAAGAAAGACTTCACAGTAGTCATGTTGGTTTTTCCCAAATACAAATAATTTTTTTTCATGTGTCCAGTAATCTTTACAAGCCTCTAGTTTATTTGCTGTACACATCAGGCTTTTCTTGAGATTTGTATCCCACTTGCCATCCTGTTTTTCAGACATAAATGGAATTTTAAGTGAGAGGTTCAAAACAGTCTTCAGCCCAAGGGAATTCTTACTGTTTGTTCAGTCTTTTGTTCTACAAAACTTTCAAAATAACTCTGATTTGAGACAGATTCTCAGTTAACCACACTACTTCCCCTAAACCTGCTTGAGAACCTCAAAAGAATTGGTTACAGTCTCCATGATGGTTTTGTCTCCTCTGAGTGTCCATGTCAGGTTCAGGAAACTTATCTCACTGATCTCAGGCCTCCAGCAAAGTGTTGGCCATGGCTATTCAGGTAATTTCTCTGACTTGCCACTTTCCACTCCTGCTGCCCAGAATTAGAAACCAGTTGTGTGGTGGGTTCATCGTGGTTGAATGCCAGGTGCCCACCCAACCGCTCTATCACTCCCCTTCCCAGCTGGACAGGGGAGAGAGTAAGGGTGGAAACAAAAAAAAACCAGCACAAAATCGTGGGTTGCGATAAGGCAGTGTATATTAATACAGAAAGCAAAGCAAAGCAGGGTGCGCGTGCGCAAAGCAGAAACAACAACTAATCTCTACTTCCCATAAGCAGCGAATCCCCGACTGGGTCTGAGAAGCAGGGCTTCTAAAATCTTATCAGCAAGCAGCCATCAGAGACAATGAGTGCCTCCCCTTCCTGGTTCCTGTCCCAGCTTTTATATCTGGGTTGACGTCATATGGTATGGAATATCCCTTTGGTCAGTGCAGGTCAGCTGGCCTATTTGTGTCCCCTCCCAGGACCTTGCCCTTGACTGAACAGTGAGTGCTGTGCTCAGTGATAGCCAAAATATGGGTGTGTTATCGACACCAATGCAGAGCACTGTGAGGGCTCCTATGGGGAAACAAATTCTGGCTCAGCCAGCCCCACCACAAGTTGTTACAGCAATTAAGTAAGATATAAGTGGGGAAAGAAAGTATAAAAAAGATACACACTGAAACAAAGGGCCACAAAGATGACTAAGAAACGAGGGCACTGGTCATGAGGAGAGGCTGAGAGAGCTGGAAATGTTTAGCCTGGAGAAAAGAAGGCTCAGGGGGGATTTATCAATTTGTATAAATATCTGAAGAGAGGGAATGAGGAAAGGGGAGCCAGGTTCTTCTCATTAGTCCCCACTGATGGGCCAAGAGGTAATGGATACAAATTAAAACACATTACAATCTGTGTGAACATACAAAATAATGCTAGAGTCATGTTGCTGATAGAGGTTATTGTTTCTCCATCCTTGGAGAGATTTAAAACATGACTTGACACAATCCTGGACAACCTGCTCTATGTGACCCTGTTTAAGTCGGTGATTTGGACGAGATGACCTGTGGAGGTGTTTTCCAACATGAGCAATTCTGTGATTCTGTAAAAAGTGTTTTGTTTTGGGGTGTGGTTTTTTTTTTTGGTGGTTTTTAAAATGTGTTCTTGCTGGTACAGGCTTTAAATTTTACGGTGTAACTCTCTTCTTTCAAGTTAATAGAGTGCCTCTGATCTCTTTGGCATGAGTAACAGAAGTAGTTTAACAGTAGCACAGCATTAAATTCAGGATGTTTGGCATGCTGAGTTATTTCCCTAGATGACTGTAAGCTGAAGGGAACCTAACTGAACATTTGTGACTTTGGTAGGTTCATCTATAACTAGTTAGTCCAAAATTATTACCACACAGAAACAGTTTTACTAAATAGAAATGGAGATATAAACAGTGCTGCAGCTGTCTGCAGCAAAGACTGTAGCACTAATGAATTAAACACTACCATTTTCTTATAGAAATCTGAAATACTAATTTACATATTCATCAGTTCTATATCACTACTTATGATTTTATTATTCTGGTTACTGTTATTGCAGTTTAACCTTGCACCTTGTTAGTCACTGGAAACAATTCTTGCAAATAGCCTGAGGAATTCTACCTTAGTAAATTTTCAACAGGCAGCATAAAATAAATATTATGGGAATTATTCTAAATTTCTTATATCAACACCTACAGTTCATTAACATTAGCCAAGTTTCTCCCTGACACTTGTTATTAAAGTTGAAGGATAAAAATTCAAAACCTTGTTATGCTTAGCACTTTCAGAAGTTAGCATATTCTCATTTGTCTGACAGTTCTTTGACTTCCACAAACACAATGTATACTAGAGATAGCCCTGTGCTGCTGGACAGTTTCTGTAATGACTCCACTCCTCTATATCCCAAGAATCAGAAGTGTGATGAGTGCTTATAGATAACGTATCTAAATTTTTCAGTCTCTCAGTCCATAACACTGTTTTATCTCCCATTTTTGAGGATTTTATTTATCCAGTATTTTTCCATAATTATCCATATTTATCCATTATTGCCTTAGCTAAAGGCAAGTTTACCTAAAATAAAACTGGTAAAATAAGGAAAATGCTGCAGTTGAAGTGCATCTTAAGAAAACATCTTTCCATTTTGTCATATACTATTTCTTCCTGAGTATTTCTGATGTTAAAATTACGTCCACATATATACTTTGGTAAAAATTCCTAAGATTTCTTTGTTGTCTGTTTTAATGCATTTCAGTAGCACTATTTTTAATGCCATTTGTGTGACTCCAGATTAATTTTAAACTTGGCCTTGTGAGAATTAATAGTTGGCAAATCTCTTAATCTTTCACAGTGGAAAATACTCTTTCCACTACTACACTGGAAGTAATAAATGCCACTATTATCAAGAACTGAATTCTGAAGGTAGAACTTTTCCTTCTAGATGACTGGAAATGTGACCACATAGCCCAGTTCACGGCATTCCTTATACAAACATATCCTTATCCATATTTTATGAATTTCAAGTGTTGCCTAAAATGTGGACAAAAACTTTTGAGGCAATTTAATTGAGGTAAAGCAGAGAGGAGTTCTTTACTGAAAAGTAT
>VWZG01006625.1:16425-27658 GCA_013396735.1 Grallaria varia
CCAACACAAAAAGTCTTAAGGCATCACAAGACTTCACTTAATAATTAATACTTGAGTATTTATTTTAAAATTATTAGAATATTTAAAAAAGTGATGTTTTCTTCAAAGTGCCTGAATTAAATTATTGTAATTTTTGTGTACTGAAATAAGTGAAATATCACATTTTGCATCTTCTGAGAAGGAATTTTAAAATATTTACAATATTCAGTCTTTGAAGTTGTTGCCAAGATTTTATATTTGATATTCCCAAATAAATTAAAAAAAAAAAAAATTCCCCATTTGGTATTCAGAAACAATGTTTTGCTGCTGAAAAACTCATTTTCAGATGCTTTAACAGGAACACGCTTCAGTGCCTTTAGACGATGGGGTTAACAATTTATAAAATTTTTTACCCTATCTCCAAGGTAAGGTGATGCATCACCAGAAGCGCATTTTACTCTCTGATACAGACTTGTTCCACGGAAAGTTCGGAGGGACTCAGAAATTGAAACTAAGACACCATTGTAAGCTTAAAGCAACTGTATTTTATTACAAGAGGTGGCCAAGTAATCGGGAAAACCTGAGGGAGGGAGAGAGAGAGAA
Source organism: Grallaria varia (assembly GCA_013396735.1). NCBI lineage: Eukaryota > Metazoa > Chordata > Aves > Passeriformes > Formicariidae > Grallaria > Grallaria varia. The sequence continues at coordinate 17,008 of VWZG01006625.1, forward strand.
AAGGAGGGAAATAAGCCCTGTGTATAAACAGCCAACTTGCTTGAGGTGTTACGAGGTTGTCTCACTGACCCCAAAGTGTCTGGACTCCCCAGAGCAGGGGCTGGATCCTCCAGCATTGGCAAGCTCACAGGATAGCGGGCGTCCCTGCCAAGGCAACATCACCCTTCATGTGAAGTGAGCCAGCCAAGAGCATGAGCCACCTGCTTTTTAACTACTTTTTGGGTGACATCTCACCTGGGCAGGTGTGGCCAGTACTGCCCAGTGAGTGGCCTCCAGTCCCTCCCCCTGTTGTGTAAGGGGCTCTCGTTCTGCACATGTGCGAGTACATTGGAATATCCTTGCACCTGCATTGTATATCCCAGGGGGTCCCTATAAAATGGGTCTGGGGGTGTACTTTATCACCCTCCTCTTCACTTTCTCCTGCAAATGCCCTTGAAGGGCCATCAGCCAATGGTGAGGGCCCAATTAATTTTAGTTTATACAAAATGTTTCTTCCAAGGACAAAGTTATGACTTATCAGCAGTTGTTTTCCCATGACTTGGCAGGAAAAGAATAAGCTTCTCACGGGTGGCTGGGCCAAACACTGACCAAAAGCATCAACATCTAGTCCATCCTGAATACAAGACTCTAAAAAGTTGCTAAATTAGCCAGATGAAAATCACTACCTTTATATTCACTAATAAGCACATCATTATTTTCTGAAGGTGTTATCAAAAATTTCATATAATTTGGTTTTGGAATCTTTTATCCTTTGACAACAATTTTCATTTCTATTTTGAAAACAGGCAGACAAGGGATTGCTCTCCTATGACTATGCAGTAATAAGAGACTTTGAAACACTTTGCAATTTCTGTGTTTTCAGGTATTAGAGACATACAGAAAAATATGCCCTTTTTCAACTGAAATTTAATTGTCTCTGTAGTTGAAAGAAGAAGTAATAAACTGTTAGTGACACAAGAAGTTTTAGTGTTACCACGAGATTTCACTTCATCTGAGTGAGTTCTGACAAACAACATTACTTGATTTGCCTTTATAATCAGATGATCTGTGTGAATAACTGTGGATAATGCAATAATAGTAATTTGTTGTGTCCAGTGCTGTCTGGCTTTTCTTTTCCATGTCTTCACATTTCTTATCTACAAAATATTTTTGAGCCTCCTATTCCTAGAACTATGTTAAAATAATGTTTATTTTGTTTTGACCTAGCTACATGCTGTGTTTCAGCTGACAGTCTATCATGATCAATGAGAAACTTCTTCATTGCTATCTTTACTCATCCATATGAAACCATGTGTCGGCTCAGTTTTCACTGGGTTTCTGTTGATTTGCCTACAAAGTTTCCACAATCATCACATTTATTTTCAGACTAAAGATGTAACCAATATAATAATATTGACAAAATGAAAATACACTCATACAAACATAATAATTTGTTAAATTCAAGGTTCAATAGCTTTCACTTTGTCTGTGCCACATGCTTTCATGCTGATGACTGGGCCTCGAAGTGTCATGCTGTAGGATAAAATAACTTTCAGACACAAGTTTGACTACCTGCAGTAGTACATTCAGCAGTTTTTGCGGATTGAGTAACCTCTTAACTACTTTCCAAACTTGCCTTTTGGCATTGCAGGGTTGCTGTAGTTATTTCTGTACAACATTTGTAAAAAAAACACAACAAACAAAACCCAACATACTCTTGGTTTAAAGCTGCTACATATATTATTATTGTCTGAAACCTGGTCTGGTCCACAAATCAGTCTGGGGAAATAAAACAACTGTGAGTGAGGATAGATGAGGGTTAATAATTCAGAGTTTCCCCCGGGAATGAATGCCCTTCCATCTTTTTTATTGATTTTCAACTCTTTTTCTCCCTGACCAGATTTCTCAGTATTCAAGCACAAGTCTCATTGCAGGATCTAAGATAACTTTTGATGGCTCAGTTCTCACCTCAGGTCTTCTCTGAAACTCACACTTAGTTCTCCTCTAAACATGGTGGAAATGGGTCTTTAATTATATTATCTTTTCAAAATGCTACAAAAAGGAAACACAGCCAAGTTCCTGAGGACCACACATATATTTTCTAAGTGTTAAGCTAGAATACCAATTTTCTGAAAGCTTTAATAAGGTTTCCTGGGAGAAATTCAAAACACTGATGACCACCTACTTTCAAAACACTGTCCTATAATGGTACTCAGAAGTCCTTTGAAGTAAAACCTATTAGTTACAATATATGGCAATAATGTATTCTCTGTACTCCCTGAAGTATGTTTAGTTTCTCCGTGTGTTTAACACTCACTCATCCAGCTTGCAAATACAAATACTATGTTTTGAATGGCTCCCTGCATTTCCATAGCAAGTTTTGAACATTCTAAATGTTTACTTCAACTGTGGAATTCTCTCTGTTCTTAAGACAAACCTTGTGGTTAATTTCTAGGGATGTGATTTTGCATGTATTTCTCTCATTTAGAAAGCTGACATATTAGGTTTTTTTCCCTCATCATTCTGGGAACTCTAAATGCCTGCTCATACCTCAACACCATCCTCTCCATTTTGATTAAGTTATTTATCCCATAGTGAACCAGAGTGATGAGCTGATTTGAATTGACCACAGCTCTTTTTTTTCTGTAGAATCAGGAAATATGAAATTTGCTCTTCAGAAAACTATCAGAGCCACAGGTTAGGTGTTGTCAGCAAGATTTTATCCCCTAAAAAAAATCATTGTGTTCATGCCATGAGCTTCAGCCTTTCCCTTACTCATCTGACACGCAGATGAAATATGGGATCTCCCATAAAACAGAGGGAACGAGAAGGAAAAAGTTATCCTATAAAGGCAAATACCCCAGTAGTCATCTGAGCATGAACTCTAGTACTACTTTGACTTAAATTTCTATACAAAAATACTGAATTTTGTATTTAAAATCATATATGCTTTGTATTTAACCTCAAGTAGTGTGTACTGGACGAAAATTAGTACTGTGACAGAAAGTTGATTAATTTTTAAACTTTAACCTAATAAGGTTCCTTTATAGGAAATATACACATTTCCTTTATGTTTGAATAAGATCAAGTAATTTTTATTAGTCTTTTTGTGCCTTAGTTATATGTACAACAAAATCAAGCAGACATTCCTCATGTACAAAAAAAACAGGTTCCATTTTTCCGTGATTTTCCCTCTGACCAAATAGAAATCAAATTCTTTCTCCAAACACTTCAAAATATAACTCTGCTCAGTTCATTTAAACAAAGAGCTTTATTGAAGGAACTGTATTGAGAATTTCACTTGCACTGAGACCAGGATTTTAGAGATAAGGTCTGCTTATTTTAACAACTCTATTACTGAATAGTAAGATGTGTTTGAAAGTGAAAAGAACCCAAATAGATTCATGGCCAGGTAATGAAGAGAACTGAAGGCATGGAATTACTCCTGTGAAGGGTGTGACCACACAGGGTAACACTTTTTCTTGAAAATTATCAAGAAGGATACTTTTTTTTTGTGGAAACACAATGGAAAACATTTTTATGACATCTAATGAAAATATGAAAGATATGGAAGAAGTGTATCAGAACATGAATAACCTGAAGAGAGTGGTTTGGGAGTGTTTGCTCATTCTTTTCATCTGAGACTTATCAGGCCCCAAAGTAAGAATCAAGATACGAAAGAGTCAAAGAGAGATCCTGACTATTTCAAGTAATTGTGGAGTTCCTTGACTGAAGGTTTAGGGGACAGTAAAATACCCCAGGAGATACAGTGAAACAAGGTGAGTTCACAGAAATCTTTTGCATGTTGTTAATATGTGAAATCCTTAACATCAATAGGTGTCTTCTATTGGCCACTTTTGGCGGCAAGGTGTATTAAAAATATACTTTTTCTCAGATTTTTGTTGATCATATCAATGTACTTATAAGTTCTACTGTAAGACACTCTGTTATAATAACTTCTGCAGACAAAATTAAACTCTTATCTGTCATTATTCAGTTTCCTTTGAATCGTGTCACACTGGATCTTTTTCCCTAAGCATCATGGCAAGTCCTCCTTAGCTGTAATTTGGAGTTATTATTTAAAAGATCTCTGCCCATGTTTGCAATGAAATACTAAATTTTGAAATCATTGCCATTATATCCTGGCCCATCATCTCACATTTGCCCCTGGAAACCATTTTTCCTCCTCCCATACCAGGTGCACAGCCACTGTCACAGGTCTTATTTGTTTTCAATATGATGAACAAGTTAAAGAGTTTTAGCCTCATTTTTTTACATCCTCTTAAGCTGCTTGAAGTGGATAGCAGAACTCAACTGTCAGGAAAATATAAATTATTTGGAAAATTTTTGAGTGTTCTCATCAACTGGTACCATGACTCTCACCTGACCCTGTGTCATCTCACTAACTTTCATCAAATACAGGCAAACACTGTATGTCTTCATAACCTTTAGAGAAAAATTACCTGTCAAGAGATGCTCCTACCTTTCATGCCTGCCAAGGAATATTTCACTTTAAACATTTACTTCATTCTTATAGGAGTTTTAAAGAGAGGAAACTGTAGTTTTTGGGATTACTACTGTTATTTTTTGATACCTAATACTCATCCAGAGACACACTATGAAAGTGTAAAACTTTTTCCTTTAGCACACTACTATCATATAAAAAGCCTGCATCCTGCCTGTATATTATTATAACGTGGTGGTTATTGAAGCTGCTTTAGTGTTTCAGATCCAAGGCAGATTTTGTGACCTGGAGTTATTAGATTTTCTCTTATTTATAAAAAATGATGCAGTGTAATTTTAGATGGAAACAGCAAATAATCTATTACTGATGTTTACAAAAAGCAGTAACTGTGAAAGAAGATACTGTATCATCTAAGGCATGGTTACAATCCATTATTTTAATTTGTACAAAATTTGTATACAAAACTTTACTATTCTAAATCATTTCATGCTTTTAATCTTGTAGTCCAGAGGGTCACACTGGAATTAGTATTCTACGGAATTAATATTTTACTATTCATTACCTGGATAGCTTAGACCACCATAACAATAATATGTACTATTCTGGGCTAAATTTTATAGACACTCAGAGACAATGTGATAAACATGAAAAGAGGAATCAGAACTGACAGTAATGAACACCACAGCAAACAGCTGCAGCTGCTAAGTAGCAAACAGCCAAATATAACAAATTTATGTTCCATATGCCACAAAACTGTTTCAAGAAGATTTTGGAGCTTAGTATTGTCCCAGTAAATTCAGTTCCAAAGAAGTCAGACCTTCCTGGTGAACACTTAATTGCTCTCAGTGGGAATACATTGAATTGGTCAGATTTGCTACAGATGAGGCCCTTTTAGAAAGCAAGGAAAAAAATCAGAGGTTTTGCACTGTATGGAGTGACTGCAGGCTCCATGTGGTGCTAATTCTATGTCTGTTGCTGGATGAGCCATTTGTCGGAGTATTAATGGCCACATGAAGGGCTTGAAAGAGAAAATTAACAAGTGAAATCTTGCCCTAGACATTTATATTGCCTAGCAAACTGATTTACTAAGCTGGGCCGTGTATTGTACTGGAATTATTAAATCATAAGTTCATAAAGGTTGGAAGAGACCTTGAAGTTCATCCAGTCCAACCCTTAACCCAGCACTACCACTGTAACTCCTAAATCACTAAACCACATCACTCAGTGCCAGATCCAGACACCTCCTAAACACCTCCAGGGAGGGTGACTCCACCACCTCCCTGCGCAGCCCATTCCAATGCCTGACCAATGTAACAGTAAAAAAAAAAAAATTCTAATATCTAATCTGAATCTTACTGGTCTCAGCTTAAGGCCATTTTCTCTTGTTCTCCTTCTGCAGGCACAGCAGAAGAGACTGGCCCCCACCCCACTACAACTTCCTTTCAGGTAGTTATTGAGAGTGGTGAGGTCCCTTTTGAGCCTCCTTTTCTCCACATTAAATAAGCCCAGGTCACTCAGCTGTCCCTCTTCTGAGTTTTTTAGTCTCTTCATGAGCCTTACTCCCCTTCTCTGGACACACTCCAGGACCTCAATGTCCTTCTAAAGTGAGAGGCTCAAAACTGAATACAGTACTTGTGGGTCAGTCTCACCAGTGCCGAGTACAGAGAGAAAAATTAGAATTTGTCTGAACATGGTGACAGTTGTACGTTATATTTACAAAATAGACAGCAATACATTGCTATAAATTAATACTATAGTTGCTAGTGCGTACTGGAGAGAACTGAGAACTACATTGCTTTTGATAACTACCAGAAACTAATACAGTATTCCTCTTAATGAAATTGGCTCACCAGTTCCAGTGGTCAGTGAAAAATTTTGTATCCATTTTAGATTGACTATAAAATCCAAATGTGTTTGGTACTGTCAGATCAAACCCCAGTAGAAAGCTAATCCTAAATTACATTCTATTTTCATTCCTATGATTATACTAGTCAATGAAACAGAATGGGACGTACATCTCTGTGGTGACCTATGGCCATTTATCCTGTGAAATTGTTAGCACCTGTTTTCTTTTGTATTGGGCCAGCTAACTTTTCTGGGCATTATCCAGGCATGGCTCAGGAGGAAGCATGGGCCAGGGACCAGCTCCAACTGTGTATGTGGTTGCAGACTCCCTGTTCTGCACAATGAGAGTGTTCAGCTGTGTGCACGCAAGCTGTGCCATGCCACTTCATCTCAAGACAAGAGCATGGTCCCTGAATATTTGATTTTATTAATGTAGACATAATGTATATAAAAAACCCCAAACAACTAAACAAAATAAAAAACCACAACCAAGCCAAACCAACCAAACAAAAAACCCAAACCAAAACCAAACCATTTTTACCACCTAAATTTCTACCTTCAGGAGGAAAGCGCGGGCTGGCTAGCTTATTAATGCTGAATATTATTTGAAGATAATTTACAAGGTAATTTATTTTTTCAGTCCTAACCTAACCAGCAGCTCTGTAGTAAAAGTATTGACTCTTCCACGTACCTGCATCACAGTGTTACTTTTGTTTCGCACTTCAACATTTCTTCTGGTGTGTGTCCATTAGTATTCCCTCCCCAATCCTCTATTCCCTTGTCTATACATTGTTGGAACATTAGGCTCTCCAGTAACTAAGCAGAATTTTCAGAAACCTGCTGCTGCATACCATACCTGAATATTCAGTATAATCATTATTAACATATGACCTAGCTTTTTTTTGGACTCCATAGCTGTGTGCCTGCCACTATGGTCCACACCGAACAAAAATGTTTTGTTCTACTGAATACAGCCCTGATATACATGTGCCATTGGTATTTCATACTACTGTCACTGTTGATACACAGAAAGAAAATGAAAATAATAAATGATTTTTACACTCCTGAGATATAAATGGTGACATGAAACACGTTGTCCCATGGCAGTTTTTATAAGTCCTGAGGCAGAGGCTAGTCTCAAGTATTGATAATTCCCAAAAGATTTATGGAAAACGTAACAGTACTTTTATAAGCCTGTCGTTCTCCAGTACACAGACTTAGCAAACAAATGCCTGAGAGTCATGAAATCTGGGATAAAAGACAATACATTTATGCACCTTAAGAAGTCAGTTCCAGTGGGGTTCTCTTAATTTTCTGGTACTCTTTTCAGATGCGATTTCTACCTATGTGTGAACTGTTTTGCAGTGGTATTATCAAGCAATACAGATATATGAAGATCCAACACTAAATTATCAAAATTGAAAAACTTACAATCACCTTAGAATGTTAAAAGCAGCTGAACTTTAATATGTCCAGCTGTCATGAAAATCAACAAAAAAATCCCAGTAAATATAATTTTCCTTTGAAAAGCTATCCCCTTGTGAATTATAGAGAAACTGAAATTCAGTTTAATAGGTCCCCATCCATATTTCAAGATATTGACAGTAAAAAATTTTTTTTACCATACTGTCTGAAAAGTTTTCTGTGTTCTTATAAGATCAGAAGAACTTATTCCCCATAGTCACAGCAAAGTGAATTTTTTAAAGTTACACTGAGCTCTAGTTGACAGTGAATCTAGGGTGATGGTATTCTAGCTCCATTATCCTGTCATGTCTCATTCAGTAAGAAAATATTCATGCCATATTTCTTTTGAGCTATTTTTAGACACATTTCTTCAATATCTCTTTACATTCTTTAGTAAGAAAAAGAAAAAAAAACAACTATGCTTAATCTTAATATGTTCTTTCCTTGCCATTTGAACTTGCTGTCAATCCCAAATATTTTAGCAGACACAGAGATGATGCTGCTGCTTCTTCTATGCTCACTTGTTGCATTCCCTTCTGCACCACAATTGTGTTTGTTGTTAAATTTAAAAAATTGCTTAAATTAACTTGTCATAGCTACTATTTTTGCAGTTCAACCTGAATTATCAGTTTTCATAGTGACTATGACAATATCTAAATCTAAAATCTTGTACATTTGGGGTTCATCCTATTAGTTACATTACATTCAGGAAATTTATGTTCCCAATGTGAAGTAAGAACCATCTCTATAGTACTTGAATATTGCTTGAAGTAAAAGCTTATTTCAGCTGAATGAGCATAAGTGACAAACTAGCTTACATGATCATTTAATAGTACCAAAACAAAAATAAAAAATGTGAACTAGTGACTGGAGGACCTGTCTGGAATTCAGGATACTCAGACATCACTTCTGCAGTGGCCCAAGTGAATAGCAATCCAGTAAGCTTGAAAAGTTCACCTTAAACTTTATTCACTATTGCATTCCTATCTTCAAAAGAAAAATAACAATATTTCACAAAATAATTTTGAAAATACCTCGTATTAACATGTGAAACATGAATCTCTTCATAGTTAGTTGTTGCTCCCTTGTTATCTTCCTCAGCTATGTGTAAAGTAAAATGCTCTTTTTGACTGGATGAATTACAACCAGATCCATCAACTTGCAGTGAAAGGAGAATTGCCTGGCTTGGAAACTTTCTGTCCATTCTAAAGCAATTAACCTCATCTTTATACAAATGGGTTTTATCTTCCTGAAATGTTCTAGAAGTAGAATTTATTTCTCTCTTCATCCACCAAATCTCTTAAATGCCCCAGTGCTATGCCTTTATTGGTGGTCTAACCAATACTGGTTTCTTGGTGTACATGGCCATGACTACAGCCTCAACTAGTGCCCATTGAGGGCATTAATAAACTGCTGTCCTTTACCAGCCTACTTTGGGGGTCCCCCTTTCCCTTGCCTATAGGTTCTGGAGCTCCATTTCGGCTCAGCCTTCAGCATTGTTTGTGTGTGCTGGTCCCATCTCCTGCCATTTCTGGCTCGACTGGCTGCAGGGAACCAGATCTGACTCATTACCTTGCCTTTTCTGACAGTCACTAGACTGTCTCTGGAGTCTACTGCTGTCGCAAACAAAGTCTGGGTCAGATCCTCTGGGCAGTCATCACCCTCCTTGTTCAGTGGTCACTCTCCATTCTGCCCCATTTTCCCTGTGAAAGCAACCCTGCTGTTGCTGTTCAAGAAAATTCTAAGTCGATTTCAAGGGCTTGAGAGATGCTGGCTTAATTTTCCATGGAGTGGCCTGGAAATTGAGAGAGTTCAGGTGCCTATAGTAGGCATTTAAAGCCCTTGGGGATGCCCCAGACTATCTGCACCTCTGTCAGTTATGTCACAGATGTTTTAGGGGATGCATACCCTTAGGAAGAAGTAGCTGAGAAGCTGGGGAGATAAGTCAAATGGCAAAAGATGCTTATATTTTAGCAATTGAATCACAGCATACATCTCTCTCAGGTCAGAGGGTCTAATCTGCTGCCTTTGAAAAGAGGGAGAGACAGTTCATCAAAACAACAGCACAGATGCCTGCTTCAGAGGATTCAAGAGCTGTGAAACCTCTCTCAGCAGAGGCAAACAAGTACTAGAACTTAGTATGATTGAAAGTATGTCCTTGTCTTCAGCATTTTTATTTGATTTTTCTTTGTTATCTTGAAATCTTGAAGAATACTTATTCTGTCTTCTTACTTCACACTGGACTGTGCAGAGACACTTAATTTTTTACTTGCACTGTAAAAGAGAGATGAACCAGCAAGTCAGCCCTTCTGGGTCTTCAAGAGCAAATCTCATATTTCATTCTCACTAACTATTCCTTTTTCAAATAATTTAACAGACTCAAAGTATGTGACTTAGACATTATTATTGAAAAGAGGTACATGAGGTCTAAGATCTCTTCCAGGGGAGTAAAGTCCAATGTTTGTGAGGTACTTGGTGCTTAGTCTCTCTCCTATGCAGCACTGGGATTTATATTGCATTTCAGAAAAACAAAAGTTTAAAAAAATCCTCAAGGCACATCAACTCTGGTCCTTTGCTACCACAGAAAATTGTATAGGTCCTTTTCATAGCATGATGAAGTTCTATGTAAATGTTATTTAAGATTATTATATGGGTTTATTGGTTTTGGTTTATTTTTAAATCTTATTGCTCCTTACAGGGTTCACTGCGTTCAAACATATGATTAAAACCTTTTCATTTCTACCTTCCATTTAATTTTATAATTCCTCTTTGGTCTCCTTTAGTCTTCCAGCAGAACTAACACTAATTTTTCTTTCCAGTATGGAGACCACTCTTCCTTCCTTCCTTCCTTCCTTCCTTCCTTCCTTCCTTCCTTCCTTCCTTCCTTCCTTCCTTCCT
>VWZG01006625.1:28309-44554 GCA_013396735.1 Grallaria varia
GCAGCAGCGCCGTAACTCGTGCCCTGGCCCACCTTCCCTTCCCTTCCTATCCCTTCCCTTCCCTTCCCTTCCCTTCCCTTCCCTTCCCTTCCTCCCTTCCTGCCTCTTACTTATTTTGTGTTTTCAAAATATATCAAATGTGAATATTGTTTTGGTCTTTCATAATTTTGTTCGGTGTTTTATCTTGTCCTACTTATTCTAGTCCATTCTAAAAATGGCTGGTTTCTATAATCATATTAACCATTCCACTGAATCACAATGTTATTTTATGTAAAGCAGTTATAATGACCATGCTTTGTTGTCTGATGTTTAAATGTCCTCATAGTTCTGTTATTTTACCTTTACTGACAAAAAAAGTGACTTCTTTATTAGAAGAAATTTAATACATAGTCAACATTTTTTGATTCTGTTTTCTTTTTTCAAAGACAAATTTGCATTTCTTATAAATTTTTGTAATTTTAAATTGTTTCTACTGATTCAGGATAAAGGATTTTATGAATTTATTCAAAGTATAAACTGGAAGTATTTACAGCATCATTCTTTAGCTGACCATCTGAAGGAAAAATAGTTTCAAATTCTGCATTAGTAAATGCCTAAAAATATTGCTTTTATTACACGTTTGTCAGAGTTTGGGGAAAAGTGAGTAATATTACACAAGAAATGTTATCTCATTCTAATAAACATTATCACATTAACAGTCTAATAACATGAGAACTTTGACTCATTCAGTAATATATAAAATGTCTTCAGTTCATGTACTTTAGAAATGAGTATTTCCAACAGAAGTATTGGTTAGATTTTTTGCTACAAATATTTATTAGTGTTGATGAACATCTTGGTTCAAAGATCAGAACAAAGGTATAACCAAGAATAAGAGCAAATGGGTTAGAATAAGATATGTAGAAGCAAAACAAAAGTTGCCATAATTAGCTGAATTAATAAATTGCGAGCAATGTGAAATATCTTGGTGTTGTTTTTGCAATGATTTGGGTTAGGTTGTGTCAAACTAGGCATGTAAGTGAAAGTGTTCTGTGATGTGATAAAGGGTACATTTTTTAAAGAATGTCCTTCTTTTCTTTTCCTACTCATGCATTTTTCCTCCTGCTTCTTAAAATAGAACAAGTAGGAAGTTTAATAATGGGTGGATGGTGAACCGTTAAATGTGGATTACAAGATACAATAAAACATATGCTGATTTCTTTTCCATAAAGCCATAAAAAAAAAGTGCCTTTCTCAATGTGCTTTCTTTTAACTTTGGAAAATTTTTGCATTCCCAACTGGAAGGATTTGGTATATAAAATAGGAAGAAAGATAGAGATTGTTTCCAGTTAAATTTTAGGATAAAACAATTATCAGTTAATATTTAGATCCTAAATTATTAAAAAAAAATGCCTCTGGCAAAAATCAATTAGCCCAAGGCAAAAAGATTACCTCATTGAATAGCTACAAGAATATCAACAGACAAAAAAACCCCAAACCAAGCACCTCAAGTGCCAAAGAATGCAGAAGATCTACATCAACTGAGTTATAAACAGAACAATTTTGAATAACACCTTGTACCTGGGATTCTAAAGATTAAGCCTCTTTATGAAATAATTAACAAACCATGTGGCTTTGGAAACATTTTATACCTCCTCTCAAACTTTTATACCTTCTCTCAAATTTTGCTAGGGGATTTCTGACGTTTATGGCTTAGGAAAGCAGAATCCCCAACATTTTCACCTAGAAGTAGAAAAATTGAAGTAGTTAGTTTGTTTTGGATTTTTTTTTCCTGATCAACAAAAGGTTTTTCTGCATAGGAGAAAGTGGGAAAAAGTACTTTTTTTCTAAAGAAGGAAGAACAACAGAAATAGTGTGGCCAGCAGGGCCAGAGCAGTCGTAGCCCCCGTATACTCTGCACTGATGGGGCCACACCTCAAGCGCTGTGTCAGGCTCTGGGTCTGTCACTACAAAAAGAACATTGAGGTGCTGGAGTGTGTTCAGAGAAGGGCAACAAAGCTGGTGAAGCGTCTGGACCACAAATCTGATGAGGAGAAGCTGAGGAAGCGGGATTTTTTTAGTCTGGAGGACAGAAGGCTCAGTGGAGACCTTATTGCTCTACCTGAAAGGAAGTTGTAGCACTAAGGTGGTCAGCCTCTTCTCCCAGGCAGCTAATGACAGGACAAGAGGATATAGTCTCAATCTGTGCCAAGGGAAGTTCAGGTTGAACATCAGGAAGAATTTCTTCACTGAAAGGTGGCTAAGCGATGGAACAGGAAGCTGTCCAGGGATGTGGTTCAGTCCCCATCCCAGGAAGAGTTCAAGAAATGACTAGATGTGGCCCTTAGTACTGTGTTTTAGTTAGCATGGTGGTATTCTGCCAAAGGTTGGAGTCAATGATCTGGAAGGTCTTTTCTAACTTTAATAATTCTATCCTATGATTCTGGGAAAAACAAAATATTTAGAAAGCTCAAAACTTCAGGAACTTTCTAAAGAAAGGAACAAAATATCAAGTTGCTTAAATTTTGTTTTCCTTTTTTTCATTTGAAAGCACACTTTTTCACATACTACAACAGAACTGTTCAGGTACACAAAGCAGTGACAAGCATAAAAGAGTCCTAGATGACACATGCAGGTAGTAACATAATTCTGCTCTTTCAGTCAGCTGAGCCTGAAGCACTTCTTCAAACTCCCTTGTGCATTCACTGCAGCATGCTGTCACTATTTCTTTCTGTCTGGGTGGTGTTTCAGGCAGATAGCCCTCTTTAAACCTCAACCTTAGCTAATCATTGAAGACATCAAGCAGCTGCATACTCAATGTCAACTGAAATAGAGCCACGGAGTCAAGTGCCATTAGTGAACATCTGGCACTAAAGACAAGCTATTTTAGTATCTCTGCAAGTGAACATATAGACACATCAAAGTTTTTCTCCTTCATACCATGCTATCATGGCAACCCTTTTCCAAGAGCTCTGCCTATAATTTCCACTCTGAATATTTCATTTCTCACAGATACCTATTGTCAAATATCATACAGGTTATTATTAGCAGTTTGCTTTTCTTTACTGAGAGCACAATATTATTCCTCCCTACTAGTCTGCTTTTCATTTATTCCTGTAGTCACTCTGACTTTTTAGAGGGAGAGGAGAAAGGAGGAAGGGGAGATTTTTTTCTGATTGCTTTTTCTTTAATTCAGATGGTTCTCTTGACCACTAGAAACCAGGTTTGCCACAGTGAATATCAGTCTTCAGCATCATACTGTTAAGCAATACATTCATTTGAGTTCCAATCTTTTTAGGTTTCCATAGTAACTGCTGCTTAGTACAGACCCTTGTAAACTGATTAAACAAAACCACTGCAACTCTGAAAAATTAATACATCAGGAGGCTAGTTTATTATTAAAAATGTATGTACATCTAATTATACCAGCATGTTAATATGATACAGTATATATATTTAAAAATATTAACTGTATGCAGATGACTATGTGTAATATATATGCAGTATATTAGAACGAAGAATAAGTAATAAAAGCAAAAACTATACAAATATATTTGTTATGAAGACCTGTCCAAATGGAGACACAAGTTCAAGGAAAGTTGAACCATTTTCTCCTAGAAGTTCAATGGCTGTGCTGTCAGTTGTCACTGAATTTGCTGCTATTCATAATACTTAGTGACAAAAGAGTTCCAGCTATCTAATATACCCACATGTAACTGCAAGAAAGCAAGTGTGCACTTTTCCCAAGTAATTTATGACATATATGAAATAAATCGGCTAATGTCAGTTCAATTATTTGTGCTGCCACCAGTAAACATGTTGTATCAGATTCCCCTGTTGATTGCCTTAAAACACAGATCTTATAAAAGGGGAATTAAGATCATATTACTCTCTTGACCTGATCAAAGGTGAGCTGTAAAACAGAAAACATCATTAAACCAGTGCATCAACCCTTAATGCACTCACTCATGCAATATTTTGTGTAGTTCGGTTCTCACTCTGCAAAAAGGAAAGCCAAGTTAAACACAGGCTCTAAGAATGTCAGAAAGATGTTGCATATCTAGTGATTCAGCCTACCCTGAAAATGATGTGAGGGAAAATAAGGCAGTTGACTATAAAATATGTGGGGCGTCCAGTGAAATAAGCAGGAAGCAAGTTTAAAACCAAGTAATAAGTTCTCCCCTTCTGCTCCATTTAGCTAGTGAAACTCATGGTTTTGGGAACCTAAAGAAATTAATAATATATATGGATTCAAGAAGGATTAAATACATTAATGGAGGATTTATGGGACTATTTGGTTACAAAATCATTCTGGTTGGAAAAGACTTCTAAGATCATCAAGTCCAACTATTAACCCAGCACTGCCAAGTTCGCCACTAAACCATGTCTCTAAGACACATGTACGCGTCTTTTGCATACCTCCAGGGTACCTCAGCTACATCCCTGGGCAGCCTGTTCCAATCCTTGCCAACACTTTCAGAGAAAAAATGTTTCCAAATATACAATTTTAACCTCCCCTGGCACACCTGAGGCAGCTTCTTCTCTCCAGTCATTTGTTACCTGGGAAAGGAGCCTGACTCTCAAGTTGCTACAACCTCAGGTTGGCGTAGAGTGGAATAAGGTCTCCTTTTCTCCAGGCTAAACAACCCCAGCTTCCTCACCTGCTCCACGTCAGATGTGTGCTTCAGACATTTCATCAGCTCCATTATAATTTTTTAGACATGCCCCAGTGCTTCAGAGTCTTTCTAGAAGTGAGGGGTCCAAAACTGGACCAGGTGTGGTCCCACCAGCGCAGAGGGAGGATCACTGCCCTAGTCCTGATGTTTCTCTTACAGGCCAGGATGCCTTTGGCCTTCTTGGCCACCTGAGCACACTGCTGGCTCATGTTCAGTGGCTGTCAACCAGCACTGGGAAGTTTTCCAGCCACTCTTGCCCCAGCCTGTAACTCCGCATGGGGTTGTTTTGACCCAAGTGCACGACTCAGCACTTGGTCTTGTTGAACCTCATTCCACTCGCCTCAGCCCAACTATCCAGCCTGTCCAAATCCCTCTGCAGAGCCTTCCTACCCTCCAGGAGATCAACACTCATGCCCAATTTGGTACCCCCAGGGCTTTTTTAAGTGAACCACACCACAAGGTCCAGGGAACACACTATGCCAGGAGTCAGCTGTGGCAGCTCTCCAGGTCACTCTGCAGACTGTGAGTGTTCCTTGCCCACGGATATGGAGTTTACCATGGATTTGAGAAGAAGAATGTTTGAGGATCGTGCAAAACTGACTATCAGTGTTATGGGGACAAATGACAATTGAGGAACTGGGGTGGTTTGTCTAGGAACAAGACAAAAAAAAACGGATAAAGGGATAAATCGGGCTGGCTGGTGGTTGCTACACACAATCAGTACACAGTTTGACTTGCCTCTTGATTCAACATAATTTTTAACTTTTCCTGGGTGAGAGACTCTCTGTTCTGTGTACACATGTCTATATAGGGGTCTAACTGCCTATAAAGGGAGTGGGTCCTGAGGCCACAGATGCTTCTTCACACAAGCCTAAAAAGCAGGCATTTAATGTAGGAAACCAAATAAAAACGTCTCTGAAGATAAATGAGATAAAGACAATTCCATATCACTCTTGCAACCATGATGAGACAGATGATTCAGGAAGTGTAACGTCTCACCATCTTGACATTAGTTTGCCTGTGGCTTCAAAACTTTCTGACTTTAGAAAAAATTTCTGCCTTTTTTTCCCCTCTCATTTACATGTTATTAGCAGAACTAAACTAATGGAAAAGTTTAATTTTAAATTCAATAGCATTCTTTGTTCTACCAGAAGAAATACTGTTGAAGTCTAATTATGTAAAAACTTTCATTTGTCCTCTTTTGGATAGAGGACAACCTCTTTGGAGAGTATTTTAAGTTAATGTCAAATAGGGAAGAGGTAAAAAAGCTGAAGGCCAAGGAATGTAATCTTCTGATCATTGGGTTCATTAAAACCCAAATCAAACTGCATTTGGAATCCTACATTTTTTTAATGTGGTCATAAAATGATACCTCTTTTAGGTTATGACGTATATTTAGTCTTTGTTCATTTGCTTCATTTCTTGACCTTCATCTGTGGATGAAAATTACTCCTTTGGGTTATTTCCTGTAATTCCATAAAGAATATCCAGATAAACAAATCTATACTTCTGTTTGATCACCTGGACTAGAAAAATGATCATCTAAAGAGAATAAAAGTAATGATTTAAACATAAACATATTAGAAGTGCATAGGTAAACACAGAAAATTACCTATAGTCTGTATATTTAATTACATTTCTTCTTCTTAACACTTTTTTCATTGAGCAATTTCAATAAAGGTCAAATAGGGAAAGCATAAAAAGTGGTCAGTGTCAACACATTAACTATCAGCTAAGTGAGTAGGAATTAGATGTTCTAAATCATGTTGTCACAGTATTCAATGTATTAGTAATGGAGATTGCCCTAACTTATTTTCAGATTTTTCATATTTGCTAATATCAGCCAGTTATGAAATAGGAAATCATAATTCTGCCTGTCACATTGATCTTTCAGATTGGTACAATACAGGCAAGGAATTTAACCAGGATTTCTTGAGCTGGACACAAAAACTGACACTGAACATGCAATGTCATAAATGGCTTAATGGATCACATTTCTCATTTTTGTCTTCTATGGGAAATCATTGAATCGGATTTCAAACAATTTCACACTTGAAAGAAAATGTGTTTATTTACAACACCAAACTAAGCAAAGTAATAGATACACCATTTAGAAGATCGTAGTATCATCAGTACCCCTCAGATCATGCTACCAGCAATATAATCAGGTCAGTAATGTACAGAACTTGCTTAAGCATTTATCTTTGCATACTTTTTCTTCCATTTGGAATTAACAGCAATGTGCTGCCTGTGTCTTTTATTTTTTAGATAGTTAACTACATTTTGAAAATTATGACCAAGTACAATTAATCAAAACTATTTCATTTGACTTACAATTGTTAGAAAATTGAAAGATAGGCATATCCAAACATGTTTTCTTGCCATGTTGGAACACCTTCTGAATAAATGTTTGCAGGAAAAATGAGGGAAAGAAGAGAAGAAAAATGGGGAGTTAAAAAAAAAAAAAAAGAAAATTAATTTTCTATTTTTGAAACCTATAGAAATTAACAAATTCCAACACCTGCTAATGGAATTTGGTGTTACTGTCTCCAAGAAAAGATTGCAAATAGAATCCTTAGCAAAATCCTGCCCGTTCTCTAACTTTAGATGAAGTACTTCACATTAAAGGAAACTCTGAAACAAGCTAGGCTTGATGTACCAAGTTTCTCAGAAGTTTGGGGGTGATATAGTGCTACATGTGTCTTCAACAAAAAACAAGTGGCAAAAGTCCCATTCACCTGCCTCCTATAAGGATTAGTCACTTGTATTTGCATAGTCTGTTGCATATTTATATGTGGAAAAAAGATCCTTTCATTTCCAGCGTGGTTTCAGTATCAGTATCATGATGACACTAAGAAAATCTTGTGTTGCTTTACAGGTGTGAATGCCTGCCCATGCTCAGGAAGTTTTCCATTGAATTCTCCAAAACATCTTCTGAGTTGTCCAGGCTGTAAAATCTGTGGATGCATAGATTTTGAAGGCGAAACTACTCAGCAGAAGTTAATGACTAAAGCTGAATGGATAGACTGTCATTCTCTATCCTTATGGCCAGAGGAAAGACTGGATTGCATAATGGATTCTCACCTCATTCCAAAAAACTGGACATGCATTTCACATCAAGCCATATACAAACAAAATTCAGGCTGTGGAACAAATTTTGGATGATTTTGTGCCCATCTTTCTGAGGATTACTGTCACCACTAGACACTGTCTTGTTCAGCCTTATTCTCCTCTCTGGCCTAATTATTTTTCAGTTATTTTATACGAAGTAGAGCAAGTTAGGTCAAAATATACATCCTTGCTATAGTACAAAACTCAAAGATGGAAAAATCTTTAAAGAAAATGGAACTGGACTGTGGTTTTTCAGTCCCACAAGGAGGTAGAATTATCAGTAGATCTATATTGCAGATAAGTGATCTATCTACTAATTCAGTGTTTAAAAGTTTAACACTATATCCATTAAAAAAAAAAAAAGAGTTTAATGATAACTTAGCATACTAGCTAGTTCCCACTTGGAGAGAGTTCTTCAATTTCAATTGCAGTGTCTCCTACAATTATATCTCACTAAATCAATATTAAAGGGGCAAGATGTACGCCTTTACTTGCACAGCCTACCAGCACTGTAAACACAGTTCTGAGAAAGCAAATTTCTCCCATGCAGTTTAGGCATCTAATTAAGGTATTGATTTCCACTGTGGGGGTGTCTGTTAGTCGAAAATTAGTCTTTGCAGCACTCATCACTGCAATGCTTTATTTATGAATGCATGTAGAAAACACTAGGGATTTAGGCAAATGTGTAGCTAAGTATCTGCATAGGATACTTGCTAGTATCTAGTTATACACTAACTTAAAATGCTTGCCAGTTATAGAAAAAGCTGTTCTCTCTTTTACTGAGTTCTTTTTTTCATTCTGCTATATCCTGTAAAAATAACTGAATCTTCAAAATTTTGTAACAAATATCCTTAAAAGTAATGAGAGAAGAAAACACCCTTGCAAGTATTCCTTGCAGATGATCTCTAGTTTTCTATTTTTTCTTCACTCTAGAAGCACTTTTGGAAATCAAATACATTACAAAGTAATATTTCACAGAACCATACACCTAAGCTTTCTGTACACATTTTCTGCTAGCTATTGCTTTGTAGATCTAGCACAGTAGTGTAAACCCTGATTACTAAGCTTGCTTATTAGAAGGCATCATAATCCTCTGTTAATGCCATCAGAAATCTTGCCACAGTCAGATTCACGTAGATTGCTAAAATTTCACATTAAGAAGTTGCAAATGAATAAAATCGTGCACCGACAATTATTTTTCTTTTCTGTCTTCAAACACATTTTTATATTTGGAATCAGATTTGTGAGTCCTGCTCTACAGCTAAAAGAAGTGAAACATGTCATCCTTGTCATGGATAAGTCTCAAACTGGGCAATTAAATACAGGACTGCGTTAGTGTAGGGAGAAATTGCAAGATAAAGAGAGAAAAAGATGGCAACAAAACAATGACAAAATGGCAGCAGAAGTGAAGGAAAGAGCTGCTTTTGAAATTTACAACAGCAGAGTAGAGAATTAAGGTGTCGTGCTGCAGAAATGTAGGCATGGTAGTGTCATGGGGCAGCAAGGACAGACTGCTTCTCAAAGGCCAGCTGAGAGCAGAGGGGCTCAGTGAGTCAGGCAGGAGCAGTGTCCTCATCACTGAAGGATGCAGTCCCACAGCGTCTGAGCAAAGATAACATGTCTAGAGACAGGAACCTGAATCAGACACAGTCCAATAATAGCCAGGCAAGTCCACAGTGGCAAGGCAGGTCTAATATCAAGCTGTGAAGTCAAATCAGCAAGTCAGAATTATGAAATCAGCAAGGTGAGAGGCCAGGCATAGGAACACACAGACTGCAGCTCAGAGAAAGAGTAAAGGTGGCTCTCTGAGCTAAACTGCACCTCCCAAGGGAGGTGAGGGGACTCTAGACAGGCTTTATTATAGCGCTCTCAGGCAGCTGTCTCCACCACAGTATGACCCCAGGTGACATGAATATGTTGCATCAAGATGAACTTGAGCACAGCAAGAACTCCTGGGAGGGGAAGAAAGAGATGACAAAGATTGTTGCTGCACTTAGAGCCCTGGCAGCCAAACTTTCCTGGTTTTGAAGGAAAAGAATAAAAGGTAAGAGGAGGATAATATGTGACTAGAAGTGAAGGCATAGAAAGGTAATTGTAGGGTTAGTTTTATTTCAAAGATGGAGTAGCTGATCTGAGAAAGTAGTAATAAAAGCTGAACACCTTAAACTATAAAGGCAGGAAAAAAGGCAAGCTAATTTATTATACTTTTAGGTCTTTTGGACCCTGTTTTATCTGCTTACATAACTGGTGTGAGGTGAATTTTAGACATCTGTTAGACCTGCTTTACATGTAGGGAAAACTATAGAGAGCTCCTATTTATCTCGGGATTTACCAATATACTAAGTGATAAAATTGGTGTAGTAGTTGTTCAGTGTGTAAATACTCCAGTTAGATACCAGAAAGATAATATTGGTAATCTTACATAGATTAGAAGGAAAAGGTAACTTGGAAGGATTTCAGGAACACAGTGGCTGTATCACACACCACTATTTCAGTTATAAACTGAAGTTACAAAGAAGTAGAGAATTAGAGAAGTTTATATACCTCAATGTCTGCATGGCCTATTCACATTCAGACCAAGTGTTCAGGCTTTGTGCAAAGAGAATGAATTTTACCAAAGAGGCCTGCTTAATCTAGAGATGTAAATCAGGTCTGTAAATAGAGCTATAGTTCAGAAATTCATGACTTGTTGGTCTTAATCCCATGCTCAAATTGGTAGCTTATATGCTATACATATACATTAGTTATTATTCTTTTATTTGTACAAGTAATGAACTAATACTTAAATCTGAGTTCCTTTCTATCTCTTTCCTTCTTATGCTTTTTTTTTGTCCCCTATGTTTATCATAATTTCCCTGTTTCCTTCGTTTTCTTATTCTCTAAGGCAGCAAAGGAGCTTTAATGTTTTTCTTTTTCTCTTCATCAGGAAGAGAGTCTTATCACGAGTGAATATTGGAGTTTAACAAAATTCAGATACTCATTTAAGATTTACTTTCTACTTGCCCTCACCTTTTACTAATCAATCACAAACTGCTGCTCACTAATTGCTTTTAACATGTACATAGATATTGACTTTAAAATTGAATAGGGACCTAAGTCTCCTATTGAGTTTATTTACAGTTTAAGGAACTGTTCAACATTAATAGTGTGTTAGAACCAGACCCGAAGGAATTGGAGATTTCTCTTTTACTTCTCAATCAAAGATTACCCATGTGTGACTTTATCATCTTATGTTGTCAACAAAAAACTTAGTGTGTAGAAAGAAAACTAGCAGAAGATATCAAATGACATTAGAATGTGCTTATTTACTGTTCATTTTCCATTGACTACTTTTTGACTAGCCAGTGAATCTAATTCATTCCACTAAAGCTGACTTTAAGGTTGTGAATGTAACACATGCATAACAATGTGGCTATAGCTTTAGGTCACTGTAGGATAGACAAGGATGTGTGTTTCTTCTAATCATGCTATGGGGAAATCTCACATTGGATCTTTTTAAAAGGTGCCTACATCTCGGGACTAACAGCAAGCAGATTCCAGTGATTTGGTCAAAATTCTAGTCAGCTGAGTTATGATCGCAGTAATAAAGAAAGGTGGTATAAAAAAATTTCAGCAAAGAATATTTTTGGCAAAGGCAATCATAATACCTGGTGTTGTGTTTTTCCTCTTCAAAACATGGTGCGAACATTAATCTGGCATATCAATAGCATAATACAAAACTTCTCCCACCATTCTATTCGGCTAATTCCTGGGCAGAAACTTTACCCTCCTTTTTAGAAATCTGTGCTTTCCAGCCTCCCTTCTAAAACAAAATTTGAGCTAAGTTTTGTAGAAAAAACCCCAACTCAGTAAATCTTCATGCAGTGTATGAAATCCATTTCACTTCCAACCTCAGCCATTAAGAACCAGTTTATGCTATTCCACTAGAATGCTGGAATAAAGTTTAACAAAATTCAGATAGTCATTTAAAAAATTAATTTTTACTTTATTTTCCCTTGTGTTTTGCTAATCAATCACTCTCCTTTCTGTAATGGAGAGCAGACAGATTAACTTTCAGAAAATACATTAAAAAATTCAGATACACTAAAACAAATGTAAAATGAACAAAAGACGCAGATGAATAGTTGCATTCTGATATGGAAATGAGTTCTTAGCTTTAACTAAATGAATTAACCTCAGCAGTCATAAATGATCAAAAACTGCTTGGTAGTTAATATGATATGGAAACATAAATGAACTGTATTAAGATGATGTTAAATATATATGTGTGCATATATATGTATGTTCCTTTGAGCTAAAGACATTCATTATTTGACCATCTTCTGCAGCCTCTTTTTCATTAGATCTTTTCCTTTCAGCTTTAAACCAAAGAAAATCCTGCATAATTTCTTTAATTCTATAAAGCTAAAGAAGCATTGCTAAGAATTTTAATAAATGCTTTCAAGAAATAAAAGCAGATTATTCTGTCTATTTGAGGGGAAATAAGTTAATTCCAATAATAACTTGAATATAAGAGTTGAAAAATATTTTTTTCAGAGTTTTATCATCTCTTTAAAATTGCTTTTAATCTTTTCTCTGTTTACTAGTGAATTGGAAACTACATCCTGAATTAAAATTATGTGATCTAAAACCCATCTGCAAAAGTGTCAGCATTATTAGCATTGTGATCTTTTCTTCCTTTAAAGAAATGCTCATACTGGAAATTCACAACATTGTTTACTGTATGTAACAAGGGAACAGGTATAACATTGTGTACTTGTGCATGTGGAGTAATTTCTGAAAGAGCGATAGGACAAAAATCCTCTGATTATTAAAACAGAACACAGAAATTGCAACTAACTCAGACCTTTTTCTCTTCTTTTCTTCTCGACAAATTTAAATCAACTCTATGCTGTTCAGCCTTCTGGAAAAATTACTTAGGAGAAAAGACAGACCCCCACCTGGCTACAATCTCCTTTCAGGCAATTGTAGAGAGTGATAAGACCTCCCCTGAGCCTCCTTTTCTCTAGGCTGAACAACCCCAGCTCCCTCAGCCACTTCTCATATGACTTGTGGTCCAGACCCTTCACCAGCTTTGTTGCCCTTCTCTGGACACGCTCCAGCACCTCAATGTTCTTTTTGTAGCGAGAACTGGACACAGCACTTGAGGTGCAGCCCCACTAGTGCCGAGTACAGTGCTATAATCACTGCCTTGGTCCTGCAGTCCACACTGTTGCTGATACAGGTCAGGATGCTACTGACCTTCTTGGCGACCTGGGCACGCAGCTGGCTCTTGTTCAGCAGCTGTCAATCCATATCCCCAGGTTCTTTTCCACTGGGCTGCTTTCCAAGCACTCTTCTCCCAACCTGGAGCGCTGCTTGGGGCTGCTCTGACTCAAAGGCAGGACTCAGCACTTGTCTTTGTTGAACCTCATGCGATTGGCCTCAAACCGTTGATCCAGCCTCTAATGGCTCTACCTAACTCAGGAAAAAAGGATGTGTTAGATGAGCTCTTTGGACTTCCATTCCAAAATTCTCATTGTTTCCTGGTTTCCATTAAAAATGAGAGGAGAAATAATGGCACACCTTTGCAAATTATTCTGTGATACTATTTAGTACTTTTGTTTATATAAACCATCAAAAGAGCGGCTTTTCTAGTAGCAAAATATATAATTAGCTCTGCAAGAAAATAATACTGAAAGTAAGGAAGGACTTCACAAACTATTTTTGAGCTATGCAAGGCTTGTGATATTAAAAATCAGCACACAACAGTTTAATTCTTATCATCAAATGTCACTAGAAATAATAATGGGATAACATTTTTTTAAGCTGAATTCTGTTGACCAGGTGTGCTTTTTATAACCATGGATTTTGAAATGACCCAAATTGACAGTTTCAATTTCAGCCTGGTAAAAATTAAAATGCTGTTTGTCTTACTACTATCTTCTATCTAGTTCTGTCAGTGAGGCACGGTTCTATTAAATTCTTGCTTAGGAGACTGGAAAGTCTCTCAGGAATAGTGCAGAAATAAACTGATTCTGAAGTGAGAAGGCTCATACATTTATGTTATAAATCAACTGCAATTTTGAAATATATCACTAGGCTCTCCCATGGAATACTTCAGATTCTCTCTTTTAACAAGTGAAGACTGCAGAGCCTGTAGGATTGCTCCATTTATTTGAGACACATATGTATATGCAGAAATCACAAATATACACAGTTTCAGCAGGTAGATTAAGCAAAAGAATAAAATGTAAATTTATAGCTATGAAAATTATTGAAAATATTTTGAATTTTCATTAAGGTGGAAGAGGTCAAAATTATATCTTCTGTGTCTAATAAATCTTATTTTGGCAAAGCAGTATTTTCATATATGCATAAACATGCACACTATATGTTATATATGGACTATATATAGTGTAGTACAGGTGATCTTAAATATACTGCTACAGGTTTTTCTTCAAAACATGGGGCTGGAAATTTCTTGCATCAAAGGCACAAAATAAATGGAATATTTTGAGGTATGTGGGGTTACTTTACTTACTGTACTATGTCTAATACAATTGTTGTTATTTAATTGGAGAACGTGCACCATTTTTAACATGAGTAGAACTTAATACACCAGAACAACACTCAATATAAGATTTATTTTCCTCTGATGGTAGAGAATCAAATCAAAGCTTTTCAAACCCAGAGACACCAGATTAACTAGAATGTCTGATCTGGGACTGTTCTTACTGAATTCTGAATCATGCCCTTGGAGCTGAGAAGTTTTAAGTTGTGGAAAATATTAGGCAAGGCCAGCCAGCAGACAAGCATTTCCCAATGCTTGAGAGCTTTCACACTCTTCATGACAAAGGAGATGAGTTACCATGGCTCGCTGACAGCAGCTACACTGGTCACAGGAATTGCTGTCCAGCAAGGAAGGCTAGTGTCTGCAGAGGTTTGGTGGCGCTGGAGACTGTGCATACATACTTTGGTCAGGAATTACTTTCAGGTACAAAGAAAGAGAGGAAGGAAGAGAGGGAGAAGGGAAGGTAATGGACTGTACAAGCATATGAACACATCATGCTCTGAACTAGTATCTGCTAGTGGTCTCAGAATCTATAACATAGAGTGTTTTTGCTGTTGATATTATATCCTCTTGGGCCTGTAACTGCTGTAGAATTACTTATGAAAATATAGGAGGTTTAGCTTGTATTTTAAACATTTAAAATGAAATGTCTGCAATTTATTGAAGCACTATGGGGGTAGCAACACCTCCCTTCTGAAGTGGATTGGATTCCCTATTGTGTCATGCATTCACGTAGCCAGACAGTCTCTCTTTGTAAATAGGGGATGTTTGGACCCCTGATGTTGTCCTGTAAATAAATTTTTGTTGGCAGTGAAGAAAAACTCATCTGGAAACTCCATGTAGCATAGTTGCATTTCATCTAGCTGTCATGTTTCTGCTTCAGAAAATATTTCTTCATCCTGTGGCGTAACACTCCTTGATAGCTTTTGAACAGCTGTCAAGTAAAATTTTATTTCTAGATATTTCTTTCACCTGCCAAATCAACTGTTGATTCCCACCTAGTGGGAGAAGTGTATGGAATATCTTATACTCAGTTATGTAGAATCAAGTCACCCCACCCAGCTGTCTACTTGTACCTATGGTCAGCAATTGGAACTCAGTCCTGGACTTAGATTAAAGGCAGCACATGCCAAATCACAGGGCAGAATTAAATTAGATGATGGAGAACAAACCATGCTGTGTCAGTAAACATATACAGGCAAAGAAGAATTCAGCAATAAGTAGTGGTATTCTGTCTAACATGAGCAGAAATTTCTGAAGTTTCAATGCATGTTCAAAAGAATAATAATAATAAAAACATAAATAAAACAAGACAATCAATAGGCGTGCATAAAAAATCAATTACTGTTATATACCAAGCCAAGACATTTGTTATAGCACTGTATCAGTCAAAGGGAGGAATAGTATACAGCAGTAAGTCATAGTTTCAGTGAAGTGGCAGACTTGAAAGAGTCAAAAGCAATGATGACCAATAATCAAACTAAAAACTGTCCTAAATGGGAAATTAATTAAAAAAATCTCTAAAATCTCACTCATTCCTGGAAGAAGAAACTTAAGTCTTCACAAAGAAGGCTTAACAAGACTTAACTGCATGTCTGAACAAGATAAATAAGTAAAATTCTTGGAAGCTAAACAGATGAGAGGGTCTGGGAAGATGAGGGAAAATGTATCTGATGATTCTTACTGTCTTGGACTGTCTAGTCATAGAGAAAAGCATGCTGAAATAAGCTCTGTGAAAGATAATTTTATCCTCTCTTTGTTGAGAAACAATTAAAGTTATGTATCAGAAGCAATCAAAGCAAAGAGCAAACAAACTATATGTGGAGTTCATAGTTCTATGTGCATTTTCTCCACGAAGTCATGACTTGTATGCATGAGTTTTTATTAGCAATAAGAAAACCTCAAATATATATGAATATATATAAT
>VWZG01006627.1:0-10597 GCA_013396735.1 Grallaria varia
CCCTAAACTAAGACACCCTTCCAACTCGGAATATTTTGTGATTCTGTAAAAGTAATTCTCTTTGTGAATTTCGGGTAAGTGCTCACAGAGCAGTCACTGGGTGCCAAGATTGTGGGAGACCCCCAGGCTCACAAAAGAGCATTTGGGAGTGCTGGACCTCCAGGAGTGACCCCAACCACTCTCAGCCCGCCTGTGTGCTGTGTGTCCATGGGATAACGGAGCAGGAGGGAGGCACAAACCCACACACCTTCAGGCACTAAATCCCCAGTGCAACAGTGATTTACAAGGCTCCTGATTACCAGGTAATGATTTAATTCCTCAGCATATCAATATGTTACCCAACCTCCAACTGTCTTGATGTGTACACATGAGGTCTCCACGCAGTCTTCTGCTTTCTACTGGTGTGATTTTTGCATGTCTTTGGATAGTGTTCCTAGGAATAAGCACAGAAAATTTGCCAGCTCAGTTCCCACAGCGATACGAGCCTGATCTGGAACACATCACTTGCTCTACAGGTTCCTGTGTTTTCCATATACTGAACAACGACTTTGACATCTTATTTCACAAAACACTGCTTGAAGTCCTTGCAACCTTCTTACTTGTGAACTGAACTAG
Organism: Grallaria varia; assembly: GCA_013396735.1. NCBI lineage: Eukaryota > Metazoa > Chordata > Aves > Passeriformes > Formicariidae > Grallaria > Grallaria varia. The sequence goes on from VWZG01006627.1 coordinate 616, forward strand.
GAAAATGAATGTGCAGTTCAACAGTTGTATTTTGCAGCAGGCAGATGAAGGGAGTGTCTCTGACCATGGCCAGGGGTGTTCGAACTGTGTGATTTTTAAAGTCCCTTCAACCCTAACTCTTCTATAATTCTGTGGAAAAGGGAAGCAAATCAATACAGAAAAAGAAGGTCATTACACCTTAAAAACCAAACCCAAACCCACCACACATTCACATGCTATAACAACTGCATGATGTTGCTAGTCGGAATAGGTAATGTCGGTGATTTTCATGCCTGGCTGGTAAAAAGAGCAAACACCTTTTTTTTACCCCACTCAGAGTTTTTTACAGGTCATGAACTCTAAATATGCCATCAGCAGGCAACACAAATTGGGATTTCCGGAAGGAAGAATGAATACACAGCATTTTCTCAGAGCTGCAATATGCTTCTCTTGGTACACAGTTCAGCTTTACTGGAAATGAGAGCTACCCTCTAGCCTTGAGAAATCCCTTGTTCTTTAGAGGATGTGTAATTTGGTTTTGTACTCCTTCACCCCTGAGCAATTTTGGTTCATTTACAGGAAAGTGGAAATAAATTCTTCCCATAGGAATTGAAGTACACCTGTAAGTTGCCAAGCAATGGGGATGATTTGAGTTTCTTGACTAAAAGATTAAAAAATAAAAGAGTAGATGTTGCATATTAAGCATGCTAGTCAACAGACAGAAATATAATCTTGATTCATAATTTCCTGTAGGAAAGTTCTGAAAATTGTCCATGCTTTTTTAATTACTTGTTGACATAAAATTTCCCCCTAAACTGTTAATAAATCCACATTTCTACTGGAAAACCCCCAAAAAACAGTTGGAGACTGAATACAGATGTGAAGTTTCATGTACGACATTTGTAAACTAAAAATATTGACATTTTCACCTTTCAGAAATGAGAATGGGAGAAAAAATAGCTGAACTTGTCCTTCTATACCTATCAACACATATGAAAGATGCATTTAATACCATTTTATTATGTTTTAACTAGTTGTTTTACTGGTGGTTGAGCAGGTGTGGCCCAGAACAAAGTGAAGCGCAGAAAGCTGTTGGCCTCGGCACGCAGCCATTCTGTGTTAACAATGATGAGATTAACAGCGAGAGAATCAGAGGTGGAGCTTTTTGAAAGCTTGTCAGATTTTTGTTTCACATAAGCAAAACAATGTGTGGGTGGCACAAAACCATCCCTTGCTATAGGCAAACTTGAGAAATTCACCTCTGGAGTTAGAGATCAGTTACTGACACCTTTTTTTTTTTCTTTTTTTTTTCTTTTTTTTTTTTTGGTCGTATCTGTACTGTTGTGATTGACTAAACTAGAACAAGAGGCAAATAACCTGTTTGAGGATAGAGGATCTACCTGTGGCTTTAATCAGGAATTAATCAGGAATTAAAGCCTTTAATCAGGCTTTAATGAGGAAATCCCAGCTAGCTTACACTGACCTTCTGATATCTCATCAGCTGAACTCCCGGCTGTTTTGTCATAACTTTGGGAAGGTCATAACGTCACTGATGTTCATGACATCACTAGTGCCTCTTTAATTAAACAGAAGTAATCCTCCCACTGTACTGTGGTTTGTTTAATTAATTTTGTAATTCACAAAAGGAGTGCTAGAGGTATTTACTAATGTTATGTTCCCTCAACAGACCTACTGATGGTCTTCTGACTGTTTCCCAAACTGTTAATGGAATTGACATAACATCCTAATCACAACCAGACCTCTCTAAAGTCAGAGGCTTACATTTTGTTTGAAGCTTGAGGTAAGAATCCATGTTGAATTTTATTTCTAAGGAATTAATTATCTGACTTCAATTCATTTTCTCAACTGCTTTGGTAGATGTTTTTAAAGAATTGAGCTTTGATATCTTTAGTTTGGTCATAAATACAGCTGGTTCCTGACAGCTCTTTCAGACTCCTACATTTCAGTAATTCCCTGGAATTCAATAGCGATGTCAGAGTGTCTGAACCTGGGCAAAATTTATACCTGAGATGCCAAATGATTTTATAAAGAGCCAAACAATTGGTGGTTATGATATGCTTCACCAAGACAGCATCATAAAGACAGACATTGTCTCTAACATTTCTTGCCCTGCCATTAAAAAAATGTGTCCCCAAAAACCTAAACTAATTGCAGTGTGGCAGCTGTTCCATGCAGAGCTGAGACCTGAGACTTCATCTCTGCTCTCACTACTCTGCACCCAATACTTGTACAGTTAACTAAAAGGGGATGCATCCACCAGGGCACACGCAGTAGTGGGTCAGTTTCTCTCTCCTCATTTGTTATCCCTTTCTCCCTGAGTGCAGCACATGTGCCAGGAATAAGCAAACTCATCCAGGTCTGGCTTGTAGGGAACAGAACTGGCTGATTTAAATCGGAGCCACCACAATGCCCATGCACAGCCCTGCACATAACAGACCTGAATTATCCTACACGTGGCATTTCAGTGCAGAATTTTCCTAGGCTGCTCCATGTTCAATACAGCAAAATGTTAATCAACAGATGTAATTAATTAGCTTCTATACGTAGGGCCTGAAGTCTTAATTAACATTCCTCTCTGATTAAATTATTACTGACGATTCCAAGTCTCAGCTGAAACTGAGTGTCGGAAGTTTTAGTGCTTGATCTTCCACCCCCTTGTCTCCCAGGACTTCAAAGTGAACATGAGGTCCGTTTCTCAAATCCAGTGGAGCTTTGCCATGCCCTTTTTCCTCCCTGGCTGTGCCTCCTGCAGCAAAAAATCCCACTCTTAGAATTTTTACCTGTTTCTCCATCCCTTGGTGCCACCAGGACACTGTGAGTTAGTTTTATAAGAGGCTTAAGGTGTTAACCCATTATTTTTTGATGGATTTATATTTGTGATATTCCACAAATATGAGGAGAGAAAACCTCTGTAATGTATTCTAGAAGAGCTTCAGGGCTTGATAGCTCACCTCAAGCTCTAAAGTCCATGTGATTAACTAATTTTGTTGTGCTAACACCTCCTTCCAGGGGACTAGCTTAGGGTAAAACTCAGCCTGTTGGGTCACTAACATCAAATTTTCAGAGATCCTGAAGTAACAGGAACATCCAGATATTTCTTGCTTTTCTAAGGCCTTATATGAAACAAAAGTCTAATTTCTGCTACACAAACTGAAAAGGTTTCCAGTACTGAAGTTTTCTTTTCTATAAAATACAGACAGTGGCATATCTTTATCACTTAGATAAAAGGCACGTTGAGAAATGTGATTGGGTTCTCATAGATAATTTGTTATAGATATGCAAAGATTTTTGTACAAAATTGTATGTTGATTTACATAGTAAATTGTACGTCATATAAAGAAAACTGATTTGGTCTAGATATTTATTTCTGTTGATTTGCGACTTGCAAATGTTGAGATTTTGATTCTAGTCTTTGAAAAAAGTAAGTATTTCAAGATCTTGTAAATTTGCATAAGGTGGGGAGATAAATTTCCTCCTCATCTGCTTTGCTTATCTCTATCTCCATGTGAATTGTCATTCGCCTTTTAGCTCATCCTTATTCTAAATATATTTCTTTTTCATCTTTTCATAGGTCTTTACAGCTATCCCAGCTTAATAAATTCCATCACAGCTTGCTATGGCAGCTCTGTATTAAAAGGAAAACAAGTGTATAGGCTTAGCAATTAGTAGCTTGCATCACAGTAATGGAAAGTAGCAGCTTATTGCAAAATCTGGCTGAAAAACAAGACCATACCTCCCACTTGTCATGGTACTGGTGCAGCTTACAGCTGGAAAACAACTTCATAAAGGGTTTATTTTATCAGAAAGTGGGTTTGTTTCTGGAAAAAGAAGGGGAAAAAAACCCCTAAAAACTGATTGTATTTCCTACCTTTGAAAATATACAAGAAGACTGAATGTTTTGTCCACTAGCTTAAACCTTCCAGGGGTACAACAAGAGCCTTTGAGCAAGCACTCTCCTACACTTTTGGGTGGACCACAAGGGGCACTTTCCACTGCTTGCCTCCTGATTACACTCCAGCATAAGAAATGCTGTTTGGCAAGCAGATGTGGCAAAGGGGAGGGGGTGTGAAGGAGGTTCCCAAGGCAGGAGGGAAAAATATGTGAAACAGATGGATGGCTCCTCACAGCCAGGAAATGCTGGCGCTGTTTCGTGGTCTGAATTTGGCAAAGGGTTGTGGTGCAAGGAGCAGATGGAGGCACATGCCCTGTTTTTCATCTGTGGCCTACCACACAGCCAGAAGCTACTGCTGGCTGTGGTACCTCGACAAACAAAGGCAAGTCTGGATGCTGCTGCCTCCTTAATGCAGACCAAAGATGTTTGACATCTGATATGCAAAAAAACGCTGGGCTCGATTGAGAGTCAAATGGGCTTTCCCCAGTTGGTTTGGTCTTGTTGCTGCTGTTAAACTCCTGTTTACAAGGGCTCCTTAGCTTTGCCTGCTCAGTTTGGATAATACCCATCCATCAAGTACTTATGGCTGATATTCGGCAGTACAGTTAGAGCTATTTGTGATGATTATTCAGCAATTTCTAGGACAGAATGTAGTGAATCACCTTTTAGTAAATATTTCTTTAAGAGGCTTGGGGTGTAGACTGAGACCTGTTTGACACGTTCAGGTTAAGCCTCTGTGTTGGTAAAGTTGATAGATGAGTCCTCAAAGAAGAGCACAGGTCCCTGCCCCTCCTTTACAAGCACTGCCTACGTGATTGATAATTGAGTCAGTGTTATGTTAAAGAGTCACCCATAGCTACAGACCTCAGCTCAGAGCACTCATCAATCACTGGCCAGGAGCATTTTACTATCTATCTGTGAGTTTATGCATGCAAAATACTCCTGCTTCATTGCCCCACACAAGATCCCTAATCAACTCTGAGTGCAGCCAAAGTCAGGCAGTAACTCTTATTTGTCATAAACTGATTTATGCTTACCTAACAGAGAGTCATAGCTGGGTTAGGGAAGTGTTGGAACAGTTCCTAATGAGAAAACACCTAAAAAGCAGTGTCAAGAAGATAAATGCAGGATCATCGGTTAAAGTGGGTGAAATCAACAACAAAAGTATTCTCCAGTCACTTGTGGCTGAGAAAGAACTTGAAAGAAATCAAAAGATGGGAAGGCTCCATCCTTGGCAGAGTTCAAGTCACTGGGCAAGTGGGTGGCATCCCTGTCCATGGCATGGGGGTTGGAAGTGGGTGAGTTGTAGGGTCCCTTCCAACCCAAGCCGTTCTATGATTCTTCCTCCTCCTGTCTTGCTGTGAGGGATTGTCCATCATTTCACAGCTGCCTAACGTCAGGTGTCCTTATACTGTGCCATCGCCATCATGGCAAAGGTGGTCCCTCAAGGAAAAGGAAAGGCAAAAAAAGCAAACTCTGATACTCTGTTCTGTACCTCCCCTACTGAGGCTGAGGGTCAAAAGCAGCACATTTTCCATGGAATTGCCACTGGGCTTATGGGCGCTTTTTTTTTCTCTTTTTTGCATGGCAGATAAACAGAAATCTGTCTGAACCATTCGGCTGTCCTGTTGGTGCTGACTGGCAAACATTTTATTTTGACAGCAGCAGGCCCTGAAGAGATGCTGAAAGACATCCATAAATGCCTCCTTTGCCGAGTAAATATTTCTTTTGGACACTGTGATGCAGCAATATGACAGGTCCCATCTGTGATACCAGCCTTGCCTGTACATGGGTGAGTATGAGTTTAATCCAAGTAATCCAAGCCTTTGACACAGACTCAATCATTTTAAATTCACACAATACATGAAAACAAGGAAACCTACGTGTCAGACCAACCAATCCAGAACCTTCTGGAAGTCCCCAGGTTCCAGCACTGAAAAGCTAATTTCCTTCTGCCCCTTAAATCTCTCTTCCATGTTGGAACATGACCTGCCTGCATATTCTCTCTGTTTTACCCTTTTGTTTCTCTGTTCCTTTGCCACATATCTCAGATATTCCCTAATTTATGACCAGGAAACCAGCAGGTGTTTGACAGATGGCAATTTGCCTGATATTAATTGCTGGGAAACTGCTCACTCAGAGATCTTATCCCTCTGTTTTCTACTCCTTATACTAATTGGCATTCCTGATAGGTGATAAGGAAGAATAATAATTAGATATAGATGGAGCATTTTGACTGATGTAATCTACACAGCAAATACCTGAGTAGCAACAATTAACACCTGCACTGGAGCTGTCAGGAAGCTTTGCACAGAGGTTGGTGCATGGTATTCAGAGAGGCAGAGAGCTGTTGGATTAATGTATGTCTGCCTTGGATACCCATGGAAGCTATTGTTTCAGAAGGCATTAATCAGTCCATCCTCCAATGTCCACTGACCAATTTCACAAGCCCTGGTGCTCATCTGCTCTGCTAACATGAATCAGGGGACATCCCAAGCAGGCAGGGCAACAGTTGGGGACCTTCAGGAAAAGGAATGTTTCTCAATAAGAGCCTTCAGAAATATTTACTTTATGAGCAAAGAGTAATACCTCTAATTTGTTATGGACAAAACCAAGAAATACTATTACATTGGGTAACTGTTTAAGACTTTTTTGTTGTGACAAATATATGACAAATAAATATCTGGAATTAGTTTGGCCAGACAAGAGAATGCTGAACATTGGGATTTTAATGAAAATGGAAGCAACATGTATTTTAAAGTAACAACAATGTGAAAGTGGAACCTCTTACAGGTCTGCGTGTGGAGAGGCTGCCCCATGTTTGTTAATGCTCATTCACACTTTCAAGTAAGTGTCATTTTTGTGTGTTCAGACACTTNACAGGAACACTGACCCCAAAAAATTCTAAGTCAGTTCTGTGGAGTTTCAGTAGAACTCCAGCACACATCCAGCAATACTTTTTTGAGAAATCTGGGAGCATGTCTCAGTGATTATTCCCATCAAAGCAGCTCACATGGTACAGGCTATATAGTATCAGGACACGTTAAAAAAACAAATTACAAACAAACAAACAAAGCAACAGAAGGACAAAGATGCTTGAATGAAATACAGGACGATTTTAAAGCAAATGAAAGGACAGTCCTTATAGCTATTGCTCTCCAGAGAAATACACAGCAAAGGATGTTAAGAACCCATCACCTTCTTTCTTTAGCTCTTTTTTTTCCTTCCCCCCTCTGCAACTTGAAGCTGATGTCAGGAGCTTGTCTGAAGTGTGTAGCCACGGGCCCTTTGCCAAAACAAGCAAGCAGTATGTTCACAAGCTGTTCTAACAGCTACAACAAGCAACTAATTTTTCTTGCAGCAATTGGACCTAACAGAGGATGAGGATATGACCTCATTTGTCGCTCCTTATTTCTTTGCATTGTGATTTTTTTCCCTCCTTTTTTATTTTTTGTTCCATGAAATTATATTCCACACATTGCTAAAAACTGTTCCTTTTTGTTTTCCTGCGAAATTGATCTATATATAAAGATGGGAGTTTAGGAAAAAATGCCTGCCCTTCTTGAGACCACACGCTACAGAAATATCTGTTTGGGTCCATGGCCTGTGCAGAAATCCTTACGAGATGAGGACTTTTTTATTTGATAAAACCTAACTTTGGGTCATATTTCATGTCATAGCCTCTGGAGGATTTGTTCACTTCTCAAAGGTGATGATGGAAGCCACAAGGCTACAAACACAAAACGAAACAAAACAAAAGTGTTTGAAGGGGATTAAATGGTCCATCAGGTAATGAAGTTCTACATCTGTGCGTGGTCCTGTGCTCTGGAAGAGCCAAAAGTCTGACCTTTGTTATATTAATGGATTTAATACTAAAATCAGGCAGAAGAAAACATTCACAACTAAGTGGAGAGTGATGGAGATATTCAGTTCCTCTCAGGGGAAAAAAATCCATTTTCTTAATTTCTTAGATAATCTTCCTTTCCTCTCAGATTTTTTAACCTTCATCTCTCATCTGCTTAGCATTTGTCCTCGCTTTTTCTGCGGAGACACATTTACAGTGGAGAAGAACCTCTACTAGAAGTCCTGAGAGATTCACCCTCCCTGTGGCAGGGAGTCCTACTGCATTTGAAGCTTCAGATCTAAGTGTTCTTCTGCCTTTTTTTGTGGTCTCCTTGATCCCAGCCTTCATAACAGACTTAGTCAGCACACTCCAAATCTGCAGGCAGCGCACAGGAATCAGTCAGCCAGCTGCTGGTGCTTGGCCTTTCTGAATTTCTTCTGGTTTCCATGAAAAAGAAGTCCACAGGGTGGAAAAAAATGGGTTTTAGGCTTCTGTCCAAAAGGTTTCTGCTGCTCAAGACCTGTCCCTGATGCCAGGATGCATGTGGCACAGCTTGTTCTCCTGACAGCATCAACAGAACCTCAGGGAAAACCAGTTTCTTTCCCTTCCTGCTCATTCTTTATTGAATTCACTTGTTAGCTTGGACAAGAAACAGCCATTGATCTCTTCATGCTCTGTGTGCAATAGTACGAGGACTTGATTTTATTCCAGACCTCAAGCCACAGAGAAATCTAAACATTAACAGTGCCCAAGACCTTGCAGAGTGAAAATTTATATATAACCCCATATTTACTATTTCAGACACACAGTGCTTCAGAGTTGGTTTCTTCTCCAACTAGGTTCAGCCTTTAACTTAAACAGGGCTTTCAAAGTTCCTGGCTCCTGGCCTAATGCTAGTCCAGGGGAAATGAGGTGATCACAGTGGTAATAATTTGTATGTTGGGCTTTAAGTCAGATGTGGTTGTTCTCTTCTCAGTTTGTCTGTCTATATGGACTTTCAAAGAGAGAAGAGTAGTGTGGTAATAATTTTCTTGAAAAGGTCCCTGATTTCTTAGTCAGTAGAAGGTTTAAGGGGTTTGTTCAACTTCCATTTAANGCCAACCACTGTAATATTAATCATCTCTGACTGGATGCTGCATTGCTGGTGCAGCCAGGCACATGCTGGAGTTGTCAGGTTCGGTTCTCTTTCAATTCCCTCTGATTGCATAAGTCAGGACCAGTTCTCGCTACGGTTGTGCTGGCAGCAGCAGGCTTTTTTTGGGAAATCCTCCTCTCCGTGTGACTCCAGGGTTATGAAATGGAAATACCTCTGACAGATGAACAGCCAGTCCCCCCCTCCCTCACACAACCATCTCCCAGTCTGCAGCTGGTGCTGGTGCTGAGCCCAACACAAGGTGAAGGTGCTGGGCAGGATGAGCCAGGCAGTGGGATGGGGCTGGGACACTGCAGGGCCAGCAGAGCCACCAACTGCAGAGTTATTCCTCTCTCACAGCTCCTGCAGGGAGGAGTTTAAAGGAAAAGAAAGATCTTTGTCCTGCACGATTGTGATTTGTCAGATTCCATTCTTTATTCTGGTGGTATGACTAAAGTGCAGTGTAATGTACCTGTGTTCGCTTTTCCAGGCACCTCAGCTGCTCCACTTGAATGTCTGAAAGAGCTCAAAAAAAGAAACCAAGAGCAACTGGCTGCTAAAACACAGCTGTCAAGACACAGTAATTCACTCCTTTTTACCAATTTTTCATTTTTCAGCTATGAAAATACATTAAACTGACAGAAAGTACCAGAACTTCTCTCAATTTACCTGATCAAGAAATTTAGTAGAACAGTAATTCTAATTTATTTTCTTCCTCAAAAATCTACTTGGTCATGATTTCCATACCTTGGTTGTTCACTTTCCATATACACTCAGACAGATCACTTTTACAGCTGCAAACAGACATGGAAATTTTGGCAAGTTCGCACGAAATCCTGCATGAAGTTTAATAATAAGAGATCCTAATCACATACAGATTTTCACCTTTTTCACAGATAAAAATAGGTTCCTACTAGTATTTCACTTTCAGTTTTAGAAACAATTTCATATCCAGAAGTCATTTTATAATTTTGTAATTATTTTTCTAGGGGGATTGTTCCAGCCATTCTGATTTGCAATTTTTATTTTTTTTTTTTTTTTAATTTGGATTGTCCTAAAAGTAAAATAAAACTCAGGGAGTTGTTTTGGGGGGGATTTTTTGGTTGGTTGGTTG
>VWZG01006627.1:19664-39100 GCA_013396735.1 Grallaria varia
AGAGAGAGAGAAAGAGAGAGAGAAAGAGAGAGAGAAAGAGAGAGAGAAAGAGAGAGAGAAAGAGAGAGAGAAAGAAAGACAGACCAAAAATCCCCACTCATGGGATTTGTAATCTCTTCACTAAGGCACTTGCAATTGCACAGAATAAATTATAATGTATTAGAGGATTAAACATTGCTAAGCAGAGAAGATCTTCTCTCTGTAAAATCAGCCAAGTGGCCAAATATGCTTATTTTATGCTGATAGGTTTATTATTAAAAACAATAGCCATGATCATACTGCGGATAGGGGTGTACATTGTTTCTGGTTCAGGCTTGAGGACAAGTGTGTTCCAAAAAGAAGGAACCAATCTGTTGCTTTAACATTTCTTACTTGGTCTTCCAGTGATGTAAAATTTGCATCTTATTAAAAAACCCAACAATATATGAAATTTTTTCAGTACCATTAATTACTGACTTTGTTCAACTCTCAGAGCAGTGAGTACATCCCTGAAAGGTACCATTTGGAGTAGAAATAATTGATTTATGACTGCTTTTGAAAATTCATCCCAGAAAGAACCACAGTCCCTTCAGCTCCCGTGGCACACCATGAAATTCACACTTCCTAGCATCATCCATATTTTGGGAATGGCCCACCAGTGAGAAACATTGCAGTGTCTCAGGGACTGCTCACCTGACTGTCTCAAGGCAATACAACTCCAATTTACCTCCTCTGATCCTGCTGTGCTATCTCTGTCCTAGGGGGAATTTTTGGGTGCCAGGACTTGCACCAAAGTATTCTGAGGTGAGTCTCAACGAATGGGAAAAGTTCCACTTTGCATGCATAAATTTAAACAAGCCAAAGGAACATGAGACAGGAACAAGAATATTTAAGCATGGTCTTAAACGCCAACAGAAACACAGGACAACTTGTGGAGGACGCACATGCAGAGACTAAAATGTTCTAGCAAGCATTCGAAGTTGAGCAGGGCTTTGGTTTTCAAGCAAAAACTTTTACTGCCAAAACCAGCAGAATGGGTGAGCTCAGAACAGTTCACGATGTCTGGACAGTGTGTCTAAAACAGCATCAAAATTTGTCAAAAATTAGGCATTTGGTTTTTTTCTGGATTTTAACTTGAGCATTTTTCATTTGTAGCTGACACCTATATACATACAGAATTAATAGTAGAAAAAAAATGAAAAGTGCTTGTATTGTAAATAAAAGCTAGGTGTGGGTCAAAGGTTATTTCATTTTTTAAAAAAAGTCAATGTCTTGTATAATTGAGACATAACAAAATTAAGCCATATTAATTCACTTACCTAAGAAATTCAAAGTTCTTAATGACGCAGAAAAAAATTAATTTATTCCTCAGCTTTAAGAAAATCAAATATTTTACCTAGATATAGTCAATCCTGTTACCATTGGTATATTTTCCCTTTCACAATACCTCTACAACGCTGTGCATTTGTCCCTAGTATTATCCAGTCCTGTAATAATGATCATCAGTGCAAGAACTGAAATCGGCACTGAAATGAGAGCAGCCAGAAAGTAAGAAAAAAACCAAATTAAACACCTGCGCTTTTTAGCATTCACTAATAGCTATGGTTTTCCACAGGTATTTCAAATTATTTGAAATTACTTTTTGCCCAGCTGCCTTTCCTTCCTGACCATCAATTTGTGGTGTCTACCCTGACAAATGTAGCCCCCTTTTACCTTGGCTAGGCAAAAACATTTTGGTCCTGGGGAAATAAAACTATTTTGTGCTTCTGAGCTGGAAAGAACCTACCCTGTTTAGCATCTGAAGTCCCTACAGTCCTGATTCGGTTATATATATATATTTACAGTCTTACACAGACGAGCAAATAATAAGGTGGTTGTTGTTTTGGTTTGTTTTTGTGTTTTTTTCACTGAAAAGTGGGTGATTTATACATTAAAGGATTTTTTAGGGGGGTTTCACATGTTGGAAAAAATAAAGAGACTTTTGACCAATGCCCATCTCTTTCTCTGCAAAGTGCAGGAAAAGTGGATGTATGACTTAGTAGAACACTTACTCTGCTTTTACCCTTCAAAATCAAGTCCTTCCGGGCTTTCTTATTACATTTTTCTTATTAGTTTTATTGTTTTAATAGAAAAATTGAAGGGCATAATAAAAGTAACTTCTTTGTGATGTTTCATATTTGTTGCACTACTTTAAAATTTGGTTGATGAGGCGCTATTTAAACTTGAACAGTCACTTGGCTTGGACCTCAGATGCATAAAATTTAATTTTTAGTTCTGTGTCTACCACTGAGGAGAATTTTTTCACAGCCAGGAATTCTTTGGGTTTAGTATCTTAATAAACAAGATGCATTTCAAATTAGTCTCATCAATTTTTTACAGTGCAAGAGAAATGGAAGGGGGAGGACTTCATTTCAGTTTGATGCAATGTTTTGAGTCAACACAAAACATTTTTCATCTGTTTTGCCAAAAGAAAAAATCAAGTTCAGCTGTGAATCGAGGCAAGCCAGAACCTCCCAACTGTTTCATTCTGGCTGTTACACTGAAAAAAATTCATTAATCACTCGGAGATATGCTGTTATACACCACAGGATGAGTGGCCATTTGTTTTGGTGCCTCTTTGGACGGAGAAGGAGAGTGCAGTTCCCCTTCATATCCTTTTGCTTCTCCCTCTCTTTTTTTTCCCCCCTTTTTTATTTATGTGATCACATTGCTGTTGACACCTGCCAAAATCAGAGCCATTCCTTGGCAGTACCACATGACGCTGGCAAAAGAGTTGTTGTAAATCCCGCCCTTCAGTTCCCTATTCAACCTAAGTCGACAAATGAAATAGTTTTTCAAGGTATGTGAAGTTGTATTTCGAGGTTTCTGCTTCTCTGTGCTTGATATCTGTATTTATGTCTTTGGAAAAAGTACGAGCTCACAAGTGCCAAGGTTGTGCTGGGTATCTGACATGCACTCTGTAGCAGCATTATTCAAAATACTTAAATATAAAAGTGTCTTACAAGCCTAAATTTCAGACTATTACATTTAACCACAATTCTAAGTTATTTCTGAGAATTTGTGGAGTTTTACAGTGTTGCAGAATTCAAATCTAAAAAACATAATTTTCTAGCCTCCAAGCAATACTTGTCATTTCAACTGGTGTACAGTGATTTTTGACTCCACAGCTCTAGGGTTTTTTGCCTCTTCTGCACAGGTGTAACTGATGACAGTGAACGTGCAACAGTGGTGAAATTTTGCGTCATATCCACAAAAACTGGGCAGAAACCTAAGTAATGAATCCTGACTTTTGAAGTAGCAAACGTGAAAGAGCTGAGTCACATTCTGATTTCTGGAATGCCAGTGTGAAGGAAATCACACAGCCCTAGAAACACTGTCATGGAATATGTCATGGCAATTCTTTACCGTGAAGTTATCATCCAGGGGGAAATTCAGACTTAATTCACCATCTCCACACAGCTTCAGATACCAATGGAAACTAACCATATGTCCTATCACAATTAGAAATGGAAAACAATGTGTTTAACAGATAACTATGCAATTTGTTAAATTACTGTGGAATTAAGCCAAGCTTCACATTAATTTAGATTGCACTCCTTTTCTCACAAATTTTCCGTTGGCTTTTCTGCTCTGATTTCATTTTCTGGAATCTGATGCAGGAATAAGACAACCCAAACACCAATAACCAAACAAAAAGTGAGGAAGCAGTACTCTTTTTATTTTATTATATGCAGCTAAAAGATGCTACACTGTTATCTCCCCAGTGAGGACAGCATGGTGTGGCTGGGTGAGAGACAAGCTTTAATGACATTATCGTTGTCATAGATTGCTTTCTTTTTTGACTAATCTAGAGGTCAAACATTGTAGTTTATCAACAGTCTCAAATTTAGATAGTGAAATGCAAAGGATTAGGAGCCTGAGACATTGCAATATGTTCTGCAATTATTTCAGAAAAATGTATTTTTAAAAGACATGCATTTAGATTAGGCAAAAATATTCAGTGCAGCACAGCTTCATAATCAGCTTTCTGTGTTTTCTGCTTGTTGTAACGGTTGTTTTTTAATTTTTGGTTGTTTATTTGTCTCTTTTTTTGATTGGTCTTGGTTTGGTTTGGTTTTTTTTCAACTCCTTACTTTCCAGAAAAAAACTCCTCAAGCATGTTTTGTTTCCACTACATTGAAAAATTTATCTGGACAACCATTTTCTCAGACTTGTCCTGATTCTTATGTCAAAGTTTATCATTCCCTCCCATTTCCCAGGCTTCCTTTTTTTCTGCAGGATGGTTGCTTTGTTGTCTACTGAAACAGTGCTGGAGCCTGATGGTGACCTGATGGAAAGCAAAACTGTGTGGGCCACTAGGGACATGGAGACATCTTTTCAGTGGGATGGACCTGTAGTAACTCTCATTTGAGAAGCCTGGAAACACCAGCTACGTTCCCTGAACAGCAAAAAAAAACCAAACAAAACCAACCAACCAACCAACCAACCAATGCCCACCCCCCAAAAAAACCCAAAGAAAACAAACCCCAAGAGTCAGAGCTTAATCCTTTTAGATGTCAGGCATTGTTTCCTGCCTCTTTTTAGGTTTCTGCATTCTTGCCTCCTAACACCACTTCATCCCAGCGTCTGTACACATTGCAGTGAGATTTGCTCATTCTGACAAGAAAACACTGGGTTTGACACACAGACACAACAAGACCTCTTATCACCTTCAAATGTTACCCAAGCATTTTTCCTTTATGGGAACACTAGATAAATTACCTTCTCTTACATGATCCTATTGCTTGTAAGGCAGTACTTGCCTTCTCAGTCTCATGTGTTTGGCTTCCCCCAGTTGTGTGTATCCAACAACCCACATCCCCATCCCTGTCTGCAGTCTGGTCCTCCTCCACTCAAACCCCCAGACTCTCTGTGTGCCTTTCCTTCTTTTTCTGAGGTTTGTGAGTGAGAGGACACGTCTGTGACTGGGATCCTTTCAGGACATTTCAATGAGGGAAAATGTTGCCTCTTAATGTTTTCTTCATCTCTTCCTTCGTGTACCATCAGTTTAATGGTGAGAAAGTTGGAGGGATGTGAAAGCTCCATCTCCAGCATCAGAATATGAAGAAAACAGGCTTGGCAATTCATTACAATGATTTTTTTTTTTTCCCAGGGAAGGCTGAAATCCTTGAGACCTCAGCTTTAGATGTTAGTATTACGTGATTTCCAGCACCAGCTCCTGAAAGGTGGTGATGCTGTTTCTTCTGTTTCTCCACTACTTGCCCGGAGGAGGCAAACTGATATTCACAAGCTTGCTTTAGCTGGTGTAAGGAAGTCCAGACCAACCTTCTTGATGTGTATTCTGCCATTTTGCAGCTCCCACTACATTCTTCAAATATATTTCCCCCATCTCAAGACATGCCATGGTGCCCACCCATCAGACAGACATGGGGATACAAGGTCCTCCAGTCATCACCAGTCTCTAGATCCCAGGAGGTGCTTAGAAGGAGAAGATCTTATCATCATACTGTAGCAATTCCATAAATAGAAGGCTTCACTCGACAGTGTTTTGAACTGGTCTTTTTTTTCCAGAGCAATCATTTTTGAGCAAAACAAAACCAAACCCAAAAGAGATCAGGAAAAAAAAAGAAGAAGAAGAAACATTATCTCACTCGGTTTTGAGTCAGCCTCTCCAGAGTCCTCAGGGAGCAGAAGAGCAAACAAGACTATGTTCAGAATGTTCCCGTTCATGAGCTAGGCTAAAACAAATGCACCAGAGCAAATAAAAACACATTAGAAACAAATCCAAAAGCAAAACTATCCCGTGAAAACCAGGACAGTGACTGGGGCTATGAGGCAGCAAGCAAAAGTCAGGGAAAGATATTTTTTTAAACCTACAGACTGCACCTCTAAGTGCAATTACAAGAAATGGATGTCTGCAAGTGCTGCTCTGCTCTTGACAGGTAGGGTGCTCTTAAAAGCACATAAATTTGGGTGTAGCAGCTGCCTTTAGGGGTCTAACTGACTCAGCAAAGAAAGACCACACAACTCAGAATGCTCACGAGCTGCAGGCTGCATCCCACAGGGAGTTCCACCAGAGCTGCCTGCTCAGGCTCAGGTCACCCGAGCAAAGAACGTGCTGAGAGTGTGATGGGTGTGTGCACTTGGTGATGGACTTGGGTACCAGATCTTCTTCTGGGGGTAAAGGGAACACGTAGACCTGTTACAGCTCCAGACTTGTTACAGTCCCTCATAATGAGGAATTGGGGTGGAGGACAAATATCCTACGAGGTGAAGAGCAGGAGGAGAAGGACTTTGACTTTCACCATTGAATTAATGTCATAAATTGTAAGGAAACAGCCAACTGACTCCCTGGTAGATTCTGGGGCTGATTCAAAAATATTTTTCTTTATGCAGGGAGAGATAAGCAAGCATGTTGATGTCTGGGTGTTCCAGTATTTCACACAGTGGCCTTGCAGTCAGTTTGGTTCTCACTCGTCTGTACTTAGTGCATCATCTGATTGCTGAAGAGCCTACCAGGTCATGTTGGTAGTTGATGTGAAATGGCCGTGGAAGTTTCAGAGAAGCTGACAGAGCTATTTTTTGACTTGCTCTACCAAAGATTATTTCATAGCTGACGTGAAGGAAGGAGGTGTGGGATTTGGTGCTCACAGTTCAGTCTCCATAGTCAGAGCAGTTGCAGTAAATCTCTAAGTAGAATCCCTTCTACTAGTTAATCAGGTTTCATTTAATTTTATGAAATATCAGTGATAATTAATTTTAAGAGGTGTTTTGCTTTCCTCAGAATCACAACATGTATGCAAATGCAGAAAATAGGCTGCAGTAAGTGCTCCTGACCCACCTCCTAAATATGACACTGTTTGTTATGGAAAAACAATTAACAAGGAGCAACAAAATCTGATTTCTTTAATCTGTACAGTGATGAAAGCTCCCCTGATGTGTGCTTGTCTTTCTGGAAGCACTCAGTGCTGCCACTAATCCTTTGCATTCTTTAGAGAATGCTCATTGATTTAACTACCATCAAATGTAATTACGTTGTCCGCAGGTATGTTTGTCATGCACTTACACTGACATACCTTTCAGGCCATTGAGTAATTTCTGCTGAACGTAGTCAGATAAGAAGGGATAAGAAAGAATCATTTAAAGCTGTTTCTGCAGCTTTCTGGGTGCCTTTGACCTTGTTTTCTGATGCACAGGTACTGGACTCACACAGAAGCAAGACCAAAACAAACCACTCTCCAGGGATATTGCAGGTCCCATATGTCAATATAAAAATGAACACAATTGCACTCAAGGGCTGAGGGTTTGAAATTTTTATCTTAATTTGGCTTCTTGGACCAAAACTAGCCACTGATAACGTGTATCTGCCATCTACTTTGCACATGGATGTTAGTATGCAATGAATTATAAAATCTTTGGGCTGGAAGGGACCTTAAAGATCACTTTGTTCCAACTCCCCGCCATGGTCAGGGACACTTTCCACTATCCCAGGTCACTCCAAAACCCATCCAGTCTGGCTTTGAACAATTCCAGGGATGGGGCAGCCACAGATTCTCTGTCCAACCTGTGCCAGGGCCTCCTCACCCTCTTAGTAAAGAAATTCTTCCTAACATCTAATCTAAACCTGCCTTCTTTCTACTTAAAACCATTTCTCCTTGTCCAGACACTATCTGCCTGATAAAACACCCTTCTCACTCTTTTTTATAAACCCCTTTCAGGTGTTATAAGTTCACCCCAAAGTTTCTCTTCTCCAGTCTGAACAACCCCAGCTGCCTCAGCCTGTCTTTGCAGGAGAAGGACTCCAGCTCTCTGAGCATCTTCGTGGCCTTCTGTGGACCCACTCTAAAAGCTCCATGTCGTTCCTGTGCTGGGGAATCAAGAGCTGGATGCAGCACTGGAGGTGGGGTCTCATGAGGGCAGGGCAGAGGGGCAGAACCCCTCCCTTGACCTGCTGGCCATTCCTCTTTGGATGCAGCCCAGGATGCAATTACTTTCTGAGTATCCAGCACACACTGCTGGCTCATGTTCTAGCTTTACATCCATCAACACTCCCAAGTCCTTCTCCACAGGGCACCTCTCAATGAATTCTTCTCCCAGTCCCTGCTTGCGTCTGGGACTTCCCTGACCCTGGTGCAATACCTTGAACTTGGACTTGTATTTCCAAAGGTTCTCATTCACAGCTTCTATCTTCTGCTTTCACTTCAGCACAGCAGCCCATATATAACCCACTTTAGTTTACATCTCCTGGCTCTAGTAGAGAAATCCTCTCCCACTTCTTGTGCATAAACACACACACAGGCACATGTAGAAAATAGTATTTATACCTCTAGCTTTATGCAACCACATAAGGAATAAATCTTGAGAACCACCTTAATTTAAAAGTGAGAAAAATACATCCTTTTTCTTTTTAAATGAAGTGGAAAAGATGCCTGGGATTTCAGAAGAGGCTGGAAGACAGCTGTAATCCTAACACTATCTATTTGGAAAGAAGGCTAGGAAATATCTTCACCTAGAATGCTGAAAAACAGCAGCTAGCCTTACTGGCTGAGGTGAGCTCACAGCAACCTTCCCACATGTGGTGGTGCAATTACTTCACCATCAGCAACTCAGGAACAGATGGAGGTGAATTCCAGACTCTTGGTAAGGGGACAGTCTGGTCCCACTGTTGCTATGGGAGCGCCTGGTTTGTGCTGGTGCATCAAAATCAGAACGTGTCTCTAAAGAGCCTCTCACCCAAAGAAGGATTCTGCTACTGATGCTTATCTGACAACCCAAACAGTGGTGCTGGATTTCTTTGGGGCTATTTTGCATCTGCAAAACACAGCTCTGCCTGTCTGGGGGACTTCCTTGCAATAATCTCTCCACTCAGACATTATACACAATGAACACTTGAAACCAAAGCCAGAGATTCAGGATGCCCTGCAAGGAACATCCAAGGAGGAGTTGTATCCCCTTCTCTTTCGCCTGCTTAGCTGCAGAATAATTTTTCTGTGCTTCTTAGGATGAATCAATCATTGTCTTTGACCACTGACACGTCCAGCAGGGAAATCCTACTGCAACAGTGGTCATGTGAAGAGATCTCATTGCACAAGGTCTCCTGCCCAGTGCCTTGGACTAAGGATGGATACCTGCGGCAAAATATTTTTAGAAATCTAATTGCACATTTTTATGTATCACAACAGGCGCCACACAAATGTTGCAGCTCTAAAGATGATTTTGGTATTCTTTTATAAAAACAGAGAGGGTACTCCCTGTCAGACGAGGATCCTCCACTTGAAAATGAAATTAATTTTTATGAATCTGAGTCTTTGTGAGTATTCCAAATACTCCTTGAGAGATCGTGGTGGTGTGTATTTTCAAGGCAACTGAAGCGTGTTTATTTTGTTTGTGGCGTGACATACCTGCTGCACAGGTGAACAAATTATTTTAATAACTGGCCTAGCTACTTCCCTGTACATTAAAGGAAGGAGAAGATTTATTTCTATAATGAAGTCCATAGTCATAAAGATAGCTATGACTCTATTTACACGTGCACATAACAGTCTGCTTTTTGACATGCACTTATCCTGCACTGTTTGTTCTGCCATAAATGTCTCCTTCCCACACTAAAACATCATTTCAGTAGGGTCAAAAGAAAGCAGAATGATCTGTTAAGCCCAGGTATTCTGATTCCTTGTAGTCTACTAACCTGTCTTCCTTATTAGCATAATAGAAACTAATGAAAAAAATTATATGGATTATTCTGATATTTCAGTCCTTCCAAAAGCAACTTCTTGTTTTAAAACCATTGCCCTGTCCAGGTGTCACTGACACAAGTTATTCAAGTTTTTCTCATTGCCATTTAGATTTGACATCAGTCCCTCCTGCATCTGGCCTTTTCAAAATGCTTTAAAGCAAAGCAATATTTTGCAAAAATTGGAACCCCGTGAGTTTTTCTGGGTAGCCAGTAACATTTGCAGGGATGGTGTATGTGGTCAATGAAAGAGCAAACGTGAAGAAGGAGGAATGTGTGTGCATGGAAACAAACAATTACTGCAAAGAGAAGTGATAAGGGCTGTGCTGGTGTTGTTGCTTGGCTGAGAAGAACCAGGGGGAGGAGGCACAATTTGAGGAGCAGTGGGGGATGGAGCTTGTGAAGGCTGTCTGGAATTCCTACCCCTGTAGTTTTCTGGTGCCTTCATAATTACGTTGGAGAACACAGACTGCTGGGACATACACAAGTCACAACATCTTTGAGCAACCCATAATTTGCAACATTATAATAGTAATGCAGCTTTATGATGAAAAACTTTTTAGACCCACTGGTAAGAACTGATTCATTACTGAAGTCAGACATTTTTATTAAAGGCTAAATCAGGAAAAATTATGTAGGTAACTGCTACACTCAAGAGAAGTAGGAAATGAAATTGCTGCAGCGCAACTTGGTTGTTAGGTTACAGCCTAAAGCCCTTAGTACAACAAGTAAACAACCAAATTGTTTGCTCTTTGCTCTTAAGTTTAGGTTTCTGTTGGAAACTCAGAACTCAAAAAGTCAGAGTAAGGAGCAAGTTGTCAGATGGGCCTGCAGTTGAAAATTGACCTAACTTCACTGATCCTGCTTGAAATGTGCCAATTTACACCTGCTAAAGGTCTAAGCTTTGCATAGAAGGAAGGAAAACTAAGATAAAGTGTGTCTGTTTTTCCATCGTTGCAGCTCAGCCATGTAGTCTGGTGCCACTGCAGTTCCTGTGAGGTACCCCCCTAGTATTTCCAACTCTGAAGGCTTCAGCCAAAGTTTTACAATGCTGGATTTTCACAAAGGTGTAAGCAAAAATTAAATTCAGCCAGAAGAAATGAACCTAAATGGTATAGAGCCCCATAACTTTCGAAATTGTTCAGGGCCCCACAGCATTCAGAAAGAAACACGTCTGTAAGATCAGACCTGTGCCTCGTTCAGTTTCCATGTTGCCTGAGGATGCAACGAGAATTACGAACCTTGGTGTTTCATTAAAAGATTAGCAGCAGCATCAACTTGTTGCACTGGAGAGCCAGTGAAAACTGAGATTCCATGATGCTGAGATAAGAACACCATTTTCTTGAGTGCCCACAAGCACTTGCCTTCAGCAGCACTTTCCATCAGGAGAGAGCATGTGACGGTTCTGGAAAACCCAGTGCCTGATCGGTACCTGACACCTTTTGGGGCACACTGGTGGTACCACGGGGCTTTAGAACATCCCAAATTGGTCATTCCTGCCATGCTGGAGAGCACTGAGCTCTCTGTGCCCCAGCAGAGGAGGAGACTCCAGAGGACGTGGGGCCATGGCAAGATGACTTGCACATTGAGAAGCTGGTGCTGCGTGAGTTGTCCTTCCAACTGGCAGGAGATAAAGCAGCCCCTGCAGCCACTCTGATTTGCAGTGGGGGGATGGCTCTGCTCCAGGTGCTGGATCTGAAAGGGCCTGAACTCAACAACTTGAGCATCGAGCCCATAGTGCTGAAGAGCAAAGCGAAGAAACAGTGCTTATCCACTCTGAAAGCAGAATATGCGGCCATAAAATGAGCTCTGTATAACACTTAGTAAATACAGAATACCTGAGGGATTATAAATCTTTTGCCTTGAAGTGCATCATGTTGGCACGGAGAGAAAATGCTATTGTGGATGAGTTATTTCATTGCATGACAATTGAAATAAATGTTGTGGAAGCATTTACACATGTTTCTTTGGATGTTACTATTCCCTTTACTTTGATAAGATGCAGGCAAAATAGCTTTCATAACTTTAAAAATCCCTTTTCACTCATATTTTATATAAGCCCTGTAAAATTGAAAGTACACTATGTTTCCTAACTGCAATCAATCTCTCTTATGCACAGTTATTGCCAGAAACACACAGAAACACCTGGTTTGCTATTCTGGAATCTCAGAGTCAGGCTAATATCTTGCCGCTATTTTCTATCAGCTTAATATTTTATTAAAAACATACACACACACACACACACACACGTTTGTATAAATACACTTAAATACATAAAATTGCCTGAAATTCAGTATCAGTTTGGAATAAAGTAAAAATGAATAAAATACATTTTTTTATTTACCTGTGTGAGGGTTTATTGCAAGAAACAATATACATCATAAAAGACTCTTAGCAGTTCAACCATTACCAGAATTAGTACATGCATGTGGTTCAGGCTCTCAGGAACTGTCTCATATATTACCTTATTTACTAATTAAACTGAATTTTATAAATGCTATTGATGAATGGCAAAATGTGGCTCAGAAATGAGCTGAAATCCTCTTTCCTTCTGACTAAGTTGGTTTGAAATTTATCTCAAAGAATTTCACTACACTATAAATAGAACAAGTAAAACTTCTTCTGAATAGTTCCCCTGATGGGAGACTGCTTTTTTTTACAGAAAAGATTTTCATAAATATATTTANACTTACTTTCATCTCCATTCCTCATTCTGAAGACGTAATCCTCTCCCACCTAATTCTAATCAGAGTATGAAACACAGCTAGACCATCGAGGCTCCAGTTCATTCCCAAAGCCCATTAAAATCCTCCAAAAATTATATACACCAAGAGGACCTTTCCTCCTCATCCTTCTCTTCTATCAGTCCACAAGATTTGGAACAAAAAAGTATCATCATTTCTGTTTCTACCTGAAAGTCAACTAATATTTTACACACAGGAGATTATTCTGCTGGGATAATTATCTTTGGAGAGAGGAGAAACTTTTATGGGATACAGCCAAATCCATCACTGCTGGTCTATGACTTCCCAGGAAACCAGAAGCCCCTTCTCTGCTGCTCAGATATACAATAGTCATCCTTCAGTAACCCATTTTACATTGTTTAGAAATTTGTCTTCCCTCTAACACTGAGCTCAAGACAACAAACTCATATAGGCACCAGGAATCTGGATCATCCAGAAAAATAGAGTAAAGTGAAAAAAACCCCACACCAAACCAAAAGAAAACAAAAACAAAGTTCAGAAGTATTCTGAGCATAAAAGCCAACTGTAAATTTAAAGATCAAAGAATCTGACCTATGACTAATTGAGCTTTAAAAAACAGACTTTTCAGGTAAAAAAATTAACCTTATTATAAAATTCTTCTGCAATTAAACATAAGTAAGCAAATAAAGGGTAATTTCAAGACTGCCAAAATGCCAAAATCCTCAGCAGGTTACAGATCATAATTTTTCTTTTGTAACCCTCAACATTCTGCTGGAAAAAACCCAGATGTTAAAAACATCATGTTACCTCAAGTACTGTTTGTTTGAGAGAAGCAAAATGTGCTCACTATGTTTGACTTTTAGTTGGAAGTACAAGTCTTCTGTGAGAACTAGAAAAAGTAAATGTCCTTAGACCATGCCTGCAAAACCCATACATGTCAAATATTATGCAATGTATAGTCAGAGAGAAAGGTTTCCTTAATCTTTGAGGCTTGGTGGCACTTGGAAATTATATACCAAGCACAGCTTCTAAACTAGCTTCTCTGAACACAGTGAAGTCAGTGTGGAAGGTAAGTAGCTCCTTGCTGCCAGTAATTAAACCTTTTGTTTTCTTCTGTGAAAAGGACAACTTCAATTTAATACAACTCCAAACCAACTTCAATTTTAATACATACATTAATCATTATGAGCTCATCCAAAGGTGACATTCACTTGGTGCTCGATCTGCCAGCTATTTATTTCAGCAGTTCTCCATCCTTCTCCAGGTATTCCTGGTGTTAACTGGATGTTGCGTGACATTTCTGTTTTCACACTCTATAGAGAGAGTAAGACTTTCATAAAGAAGTGTAGGAAGATCAAAACCATTCCTAGAGGAAGAGGTGCCCATACAGAGTGCGAAAGAGATTGCCCTTGGAAACAGCAATGAACGTGAACAACCAACCCTGTAAACAACGGGAGGTTTCCATCAAAACTGCTTCTGACAGAAAGAAGGGTCTTTACAAAGCTCTCTTGGTTTGGTCTGTTTGCTGAAGAGCTCCAACACAGTGCCCCAGTCTTGTGAATCTGCTAAAGATCCATGAGATTCATCCTGCAGAGAGATTTTATCCCCTTTGATGCACATATCCCTTTTTAAGAGGGAAAACAATGCTGCACCACAGGATTTATGGAGCATGATGGGATATACAGGTCAGCCAGAGAAGAGGAAGAGGAAGAGGAAACCAGGCATAAAGCCCATGAGGCACTCTAATATAAACTTTGAAGAGCCAATTGACTTGTCTGCCAAAATAATTTGTCCCTAGACTGAAGAATTATAAAAATATATTTTATTTTAAAAACTGGTGTGTTCATTAAAGACCAAACTCTTTTTCAATTTTTTTTATTTTTTTTTTAATTCACCTTTTCTTTTGCTGGAAGAGCATTAAAAAGAAGTGGTCCATGAAGAGTTCTTTTTTTTCAGTTCAGTGTCCTAAGTAAAAAGGAGCAGAAAACCAAAGACCAGCTTGATCTACATTAAAAAAAAAAAAAAAANACCAGGCATAAAGCCCATGAGGCACTCTAATATAAACTTTGAAGAGCCAATTGACTTGTCTGCCAAAATAATTTGTCCCTAGACTGAAGAATTATAAAAATATATTTTATTTTAAAAACTGGTGTGTTCATTAAAGACCAAACTCTTTTTCAATTTTTTTTATTTTTTTTTTAATTCACCTTTTCTTTTGCTGGAAGAGCATTAAAAAGAAGTGGTCCATGAAGAGTTCTTTTTTTTCAGTTCAGTGTCCTAAGTAAAAAGGAGCAGAAAACCAAAGACCAGCTTGATCTACATTAAAAAAAAAAAAAAAATTAAAAAAANACTGGGAAATTATAGTTTTGGAGAATAAAAAAGAAGGTATAGGAAAGAAAGAGGGATAAGGTAATTAGTAATAAAAATATTTACATAATTGTACTGCATCTTTTGAACCCACCCAGTCATATTTAGCACTGCCCAAAAACGCTACTTAAGAGAAAATGAACAATAAGATGTTTCTCCAAAGTCTCTTGAAATCGACCTAAAGACTCCAAATTACTTCACTAAGCACTGGATCAGGCACTTTGGCATCTAGAGTTGGAAAGATTTGCAGCTCTTCTTGCCAGTTCTGACAAAAGCTATTTGAATTGAATGTTATACATCCAAATGGACAGCAAATAACTGATCAGAAAAAANTTTCATTTAAATTGTATTGCTTAGGTCCTCTCTGCAGATTTATATCATTATTCGTTTTGCCAAGTTGGCATTTATATTAGTTCAAATAGTGAGTGCATCCAGTTGAAAGTTCTGAAAGAATAAGAAACAGATTGGGTTTTCCAAATATTTAGAAATTTGCAAATCCAAAGACGTCACCAGCCAGCCGATCTCTCTCTCTACTTTTTCTCTCTTTATTTCCTGTAGCAGTGTCATGATGAAAAACATGATTCTGCCACAATCTTTGCTGAAGTACAGAGCGAGGTCATGGGACTGAACCATAATAGAGAAAACAGCTCCATGTTAGCCAGTCTCCAATGCAGCATTAGCAGTTTTGTTAATATTTGAAGAATGAAAGTTACTACTTTTTCTTCCTGCTAGAAGCAGGTAACAAGTATCCACTTTCATTTAGAGGGGAGCAGTTTTTGCAGTTAAAAAAGACCTCCAGGTTCTTGGGTGTGAACAGGGAAGCCAAAGTTTGCCCTCCATCCCAGTCCGTGGGTATATTAAACTGCACCACTTGTGATCACACCAAGGATGCACATGCTGCCAATCAAAGCCAGAAACATTCTAAGAAGTGTCACTGCATCATTTCAACACTCTGGGCTTGTTTCCCAGCATCTCACAGAGCTGACCTGAAGAGCCAAGTGGGAGATGTGGAAGCTTTAAGTAAACATCCAGAAATTAAAAAAGAAACCAAACAAGCCACCAAACCAAGCACAAGGTTTCACTGGCTGGAACTGTCTGGGCCACCTGTACAGCTTTGCTCAGGAATGTGTGTAGGCTTCGTGTTTGTCTTTGACAGGACTGTAAACCCTGCATGATCCCAGACCTTGAATTTTTAGCATTAGTAATGAAATAGAGTAATCTGCTATATAGCATTAGCAAGTAGATTCGTTTTCTGGTGGGTTTATCTTGGTGGGCAGGTTGTCTTGGTTGTTCTGGAAATTGGTGATAAATGTTTCCTGTCTTTTTTACCTTAAATATTCTCACCTTCAATCTTACTAATTTAGCAGCTGCTGAAGACCCAATCTACATTCACAATCAAGTGATGTTGCTGGTGAAGGAGGACTTCTGCTGTTATACACACACTCAAAAAGACCTAAAAAGAGACGTTTTCAAAACCTATAGTAATAGTGGCCTCGTTTCCATCCCTGTATTCATTTTGAAAGGGATTTAAGGTACATTAAAAGTTATCCAATGCTTTGGAAATATCTGGACAGCAAAGGCAGAACTGCAAGCAGACCCACAGCACAACCATGGGGACAGTTCCCCCCATGGCAGAAAGCTTCTGAGCAATTTGGTCCATCTGGCTAGCCCTTTGTGTGCTCCCAAAACAGAACTCCCCTGGTCCACAGATGCTCCTTCCCACTCCCAAGTTTGTTAGACTTCATACCTCAAAGCATTAAATGGATGGGCTCCAAGGCATTGGAGCCCCAACTTGCCTTGTACAGAGACCTCCCTCTCACCACGGCTGTTTATGGACGCAGCCTCCTCATCACCATCTTCCTCACACCTCCCCGTGGGCTGGCACAATGACCAGGTGGAACACCTGAACTGGAAACAGAAACTGGGACTGGTGGGATAGCCTGAGAAAGCAGCTCAGGCTTGGATTCCAACCAGAAGGTGGAGCAGCGCCAGCACCCAAGAGCAGAAATCACAGCCAAATTGAGTGTCCCCCAGCCAGAGAGACAGTGAGAAAGCAGTTGTCTCTCTTGCTTCCAGTTTTCCCTGACTGCCTCGGAAGGAGAAGGGCTCAGACCCACTGTACCCACAGTTTGAGTGCTGGCTCCAAAGCAAAGCTGTGTCCCTCTCTTGTCACACTGTAAGATCTGGCTTTGCATCTCTGCCAGAGGAACGTCAGCTTTCCCTCAACACTGCGTGCTGCCCCAGAGTTTCCCAGGTGGGAACACCTACATCCATGGCAGCACCTGCTAGGACAGGAAAAGGCCCTTAATCACAGGCTCCAGGGGCTGGCACCAGGTCACCCAAGGAAAGAGAAGGAAAGAGTCTGTCAGAAAAGCAGCGTGCACTGGGAGAAAAACAGACTTAGGCAGTATTAGGGGGCAGGTTTAGCAGGAGGGTTGGTGAATCACTGCACGATTGCCATGCCAGAGCATGTTTAAACATTAGGTAAATATTGCCTGTAGTGCATATGCTGGTTACTGTTCAGTGCAGTGAAGTGGGAAAGCAGCAACTTCACAGCACCAGTGACAGCACAGGGAGCAGATTCTGTCTCCCTTCCTCCTGCCGTGCAAGAAGCCTCTCTGGTGGCACAAAGGGTGCTGGTTGCCCCCCGGCACCTGAAGGCAACACTGTGGTGTGAAAAACAGCACAGCAAGCCCTGCTGGTTATTGTGTCCTGATGTCATGGCCCAGGGAACAGATTTCCCACTCAGAGATGAAAAAGCTGGAGAACTGTGGCAGAGGAAGTTCACTCAGAAGTGGATATTCAGATTGGATTCATATTCCACTTGTTGGCCTTTTTTATTTTTTTTTCCAGTTTCATAGGCTGAGGGGGGAGGGAAGGCGGAGAAGAGGGGAGGGGAGGTCAAGGAAGATCCCAGCAATGGTGAGTCACCAGAGCCTGATCCTTGTTTAGCAAAGGGCATGAATTTAATTACTGCAGAGGCAATAGCTGCTGTGAAACAGCATGAGACAGCACGCTTTTCATCGAGCTCAGCAGGGTGAGCAGTAAAAGCTCAATGGGGGAGTACAGTTGTACACTGACCTGTTCCCTTCCTGTTGCTCCATGCTGTAAAGGAGGAGGAGATGCATAGCCTGGCACCCACAGGAGAGTTAGATGTACTCATGTCTTTTTGCTCATCTGCTTCCCCAAATCCTCACCAGCTGTGATGACAAGCCTCAAAAAAAGACCGCTCATAATCCAGTCCACTTTAATAACCAAGTGTTAAGCTACTCCTTTTTTATTTTGACCTGATTTGCTCACCATCCATTTGTTCTTGTCCTGAAAGCAGATGCCATCAATCACTGCCAGCTCTGTTTGATGTTAAGTCTGCTGCTCTTGAGCATCTCCCAGAGCTGGCAGACTGGCACTGCTGGGAGCCAGGTGCTAACAGGAGCACCACTGAAACAGCTTTGGAGGCCCACAGGTATACAGATTACACATTTATACATATCCACAAGTAGAAACGCTGTGTTCTGTCAGCACAGGTTAACACTGTTGCCTAGAGCCTAGTTTTCAAATAAACAAGAGTGTTTGTTTTCCTAGCTGGAACTGTAAAGTGAGCCACAAAGGATCAAGCATGAGCCTCTCTTTCTTGGTGGGTCACAAAATATCTGTGCTCTTTGTGAGCTTGGCAGCAGATGCTGACATGGTGAGTATCAAAGATAGAGGAAAACACACAACCTCCCCCAGAGGAAACAGGAGAACACCATCCTACCTCCCTTCTGCTTCTCTCACATGTGTCTACAGTACCAAAAATGCCTGTGTCAGCATCCTTCTCTAAATTACGAGCACTACCACCTCTGCAGTTAATGCCAAGACCTGTCAACTTTACAAACAAAGCTGTTATGTGGAAGAGCTTGCTGTTTTGTTACTTTACCTGATGGGAAAGGATTTCCCGTCCCATTTACACAGTTTCTCATAAACATGTAGTCAAGGTGAGGTGCTGCCCCACTGAAGCTCCTCTGCTCTCTGCAGTTTTCAGCTTCAGACTTCAAGGTACATCTCAAACATTAAGGGAAAGAGAGGGAACACTTTGTTACACAAATTAATATTTCACAAGTACACTAGACACTTCTCCTTAATTCTGCCCCATATCCATGGCAGTAAGAACCAGAAACAGGTCCTTTTGATCTTTGTGTGTTGTTCGCAGGTAACTCAGAGAAGCACCTCCTTAGGCTCTTCCTAGGTTAACTAGATAAACTTGCCCTTGGCAATTCTCTTCAAACTTTTATAACTCCAGATGTTCAGACTAAGCACAGCATTTAATAACAGTGTGATTCAAGGACTGATTTTTTCAAAATGCTCCTAGGTTTGTTTTAGTACCCTAAAAAGAAAAAAAAAAAAATCAATCTTCAGCTTCTTAAAGACCAGTACTACATAGTAGGGTATATGAACACTGCATGCAGACACTGAAATTTTTAGCAAGCTCAGTAGAGATCTCCAAGATCACTTTGCCTTGCCAAGAGCCTCATCCAGCTATTTCTGAATGAGGTGAGAGCTTCTATGTGAGCTATACTTTATCTTATTTTAAAAGATACTGATCTTGATTTAACGATTGGAGAATTCCCCATGCCCCTGAGGTAAGCTATTCTAATAGTTAATTTTATTAAAAA
>VWZG01006627.1:39129-55583 GCA_013396735.1 Grallaria varia
AAAAAAAAAAAAAGGAAAAAGAAAGAAAAAGGAAGAAAAAGAAAGAAAACCAACAAAAAACCACACATACCAAACCAAACCAAACAAACCCCTTTATTACTTACCTAAATCTGCCTAGATTCAGCTTCCAAGTGTTGCCTTGCATTCTGCCATTTACAGGTTTAAGACCATTTTGGGTCTGAAATCTCTTTCCCATGTAAGTACTTGCATGTTATAATTACGTCAGCTCAATGTTTCTGGATGAAGAAAGTAGATTTAGCTTCTTAAAGTTTCTCACTGTAAGACAGATTGTTCCCAGCCTCAAATAATTCCTGAAACACTTCCCTGCACCCACTCAGATTTTCCAAAATCCATTGAAGTTGTGGACAGCAGGATTAAAACACAATATTCTCATGCTACTATTATTTTATTGTCCTAATTCCACCTCCTCATGCCTATTGTTGTAATAGGCATGTAAAGTCCATATTTGCTGTCTTGGTTACACCATCACTCTGAGTACACGTGTTCATGTGTGTTACCCACCACACCCCAGCCCTTTTTGAGGTCAATCAGTTCCAGATTTCAGCAGTCTGTGTTAAAATTCCGCATATCACCCCTTTGTTTAATTTTTTGACCTTGTATTTGGCTTTATGGAAATATCCTCTAATTGCGAGGTTTTGTTAACCAAAAAAAAAAAACCCAAGTGGATCTTCAAAGCTAAATTCTCTCTCCAGAAGTTCTTGTCACCTGAAGGTTATTGAAGGAGTTTTTCATTTTTGTTGTTGCTGTTTTATCTAACAACATTAATCAGGAACATCTGCTTTCTGTTAAATATGTATTTCATTGCCATACTTGTTACTGGCACTTGCAAACAAGGAGCAGAGCTGAAAACAAATTTAAGGAAAAGTTTTATGTTTAATACAAAGCTTCCATCCATTTTTCCTTTCTCCACCACCCCCCTCCAGAAATACTTTGGGACTTGTTTTTTAAAGATATAACAATATTTTACCATTTCTTTGTCCTAGGGGAGTTCAAAATTTTTGCCATGCTAATAACAAATAAAGTGATTTGGACAAGATATGAGAAAGAAATATTGATCTGGATTCTTTCTATTTTCTTACAACAGGACTGAATACTAAATTGAGGACCTTTGTGAGCATGAGAACGTGTGCTTGTAAAACAGCTATAATCCAATTTTAATGCCATTNCCAGCGCCGGCTGGAGAACAAAGGGACTACCACGCGGTCTGCTACCAGCCCCCACCCCGTATCTCCACGGACTTATTTTTTCAGGTCTTTTTGGTTATATAGTTATCTGTTCTGTTCTGGTGGTTCACATATACATATATGCATATATATATAACTATATTTAGTGGTTAAGAACTGTTATCTCTCCTTCTACATTTTTCCTTCAAAATTAAAATTCTGTTCTAAGTTTAAAAGAGGCGTGATCTTTTCTTGAGAAAGGTATTCAAAATTGTTTTGGTTTTGCCCTAAACTAAGACAGCCATATATTTGAAACCTCTAAGCATCTTCTTAGCTTACCTCTGAGCTTAATATCTAGATTCATTGACAGTACAGTTAGAGTTCTAGCACACATTATTTTTGGTTTTGCCTCATATTGCTGAGTTTGGATTTAAGACCGAACTCAACCCTAGCACAGTTTCAAAAGACACTATAACCCCACTGCCACCTGGAATTATCCTCCAAAAAAAGTTTTAGGAGAGCATTTTAGTCACAAAAATCATCACGGCTCATCATCCAATGCCACTCGCCTTCAGAACAACAACAACTCCAGTGGTTTTGGAGCTTTTGTCCTCAAGAGCTTCAAGGCTTTAGTACTTTCTTTCCCAAATGGCAACAGCAGAAGAGATTTGAAGCCCCAGATTTAGGACATTTGAGGATGTGGATATTCAACTTCCTTCGTGTGAAAAAAACAGGGGTCATCCTGTTTAATTGCTGTGCCTCAGTTTCCAGAGAGTCATAAAACTGGAATTTCTTCTCCACAATAAGACTGCAGGAGCTGGCGAAGACAGCTGGCACATGAACAGTTCATGAACAGCTCATGAACAGCTATCCTGCTTTGTAGTGCCCAGGACTTTCCATCCTGTGCAAAAGGTCCCTCAAAGAAGAGGGAGAAACTCCTGTTACACTGATCTCAAACTGCAGCATCCACTCTCTCTGGGCCCCAAAACAGTGTTCTCCTGTCTGAGGTTCCAGGAGACTGGCTGTCTGAACAGAGATCTTTACATGAATCTGGAGGAACAGAAGGAAGTGACTTGCAAAAATCAGCATGGCAAGAAGAAGAGCAGACGACAGCAAAGCATTCCCTCACTTAACCAAAATATGGTGGGCTCTGAGTCTCAGTAGAAATTTTGCACACTTTTATTATTGAAACAATTCTTCTGAGGTTAGGAAAGACTTACTGGATTTCTGTCTTGAAAAGCAGAGTAGTTACAAACACCCATGTAGCTTTATCTCCAAGATGATCATATGGAAAATGACTGAATAATGGTCAATATAACCTTTCTTTGCAGAGCTACTTTTTAGAAAATATCATTATCTATTAGGAAATACCACACATATCGAAGCAAGAAGAAAATTCTGTACCTTCTGCACTAAACTGTGAGAAATAAATGGTATGGTGTCCTTAGAAAGGTCTGTTACATGCACCTCAATTTGGCAAGAAATCAGAGTGGAAAACTTCCCTCTGCTTGGGAGAAATCTCCAGCTGGATACCTGGGATAATCCAAGCTTGTAGGACACTCACTGCCACTCAGCCTGCACTAGGGAAGACTCTTTCTCTCTCTTGTTGGTCTCTATGTGTTTTCATATCCCTGCTGTGCTCTGTATTTATTTTTCCACAAAAAATGTGTCAGAGAGTACAAACGTGCAGTGTAGGGCACTGCTCTGTTTGGACCCAGTTTTTCTGTTGTGCACAGAACATGGTCCGTGTCAGAACTAGAAAGCCAGCTACTGAAATTCTTGATTTCAAGGCATGAAGCTTCTCACACGTAGTTTGTCACAGATAAGTGAGTAGTAAATAAGGATACCTTTTTAAAATATTCCCAAATATTTGATTATTTGAACACTGACATGGGTGAGGAACCCTCTCAAACAACCCACTAGGTCCAGATCATCCGCAAAATCAGGAAGCAAAACGCTATCTGGGAAATGAAAATAATGAAGGAACTGCAAGTGGATAAAACAAAGTAATTTGTCCTTCACCATGAGAAATAAAAGCGAATAATGAAAAATTAATCACATAAGCACACGGAAAATTAGAACAGACAGTGATTTAGAATACACTTTGTTGGACTTTACTATGCAAAGCAAACATTAAGTTGTTTATTGGTATAGTTTTTATGTATGTGATGTGCATTCATATTTTCATGCATATATGTGCATTTGCACATGCAAAAACACCTTTTCTTCAAATATATTTCATAACTTGAATCATGGTATTATTTTAGTGGTTTCCTTTTGTGTTGAGTAAAAAAGGAATTTTCTTTTCAGACATGTGGAATTTTGAAACATTCCAGACCTTCAAGACTGTATCTTCAATCTCAGTAAATATACCTGATGTCTCTAACACCGTTTGAAATATATTGGATAAAGGGGATATTTAAAAATAGTCATCTTGAAGTGAAAATTAAAATTGGAATGTAAAATGTGAAACTAGTGAGGAAGAAACTGAAATCCGAGCTTGTCTATGTTCAAATATTTATAAAATCAGAAGCAATAAATTTTATTCTCCATCTCCCTCTAATGTGATTTAAGCAGGAAAACCCCCTATGAAATAATGGTTTCAAGAGTGTTTATAAACACTTGTTTGCCTATGAAGAAAAGACACTTATTTCAAATCAATCTGTTTTGTAACTAAGTCCTCAAAACACACTGGAGTGGTGCATTGTCCCCCTGTATGGAAGATCAGTTTCTTCATTCTGACTTGAACCAGCAGGACTCTTGCAGGTCCATTTAGAGAGTGCACCCGGGGCAGAAGTTTTTCAGTATTGTTCTGATAAAGACAGGAAGATTTTTACTACTGTAATACATTCTGGCTCAGTGGTTTATGTACTGCCTAAACTAATCCAACACCCCCTTAAAAGAAAACTAGAATATATTTAATATTTGTTTGTTTCTTTGTTTTGGGGAGAGTAAAGTGGAGAATAATCATGCACTGAGCAAAAAGGACAAACTACACCAGGATTAACTCAAATAACTCACCAAAAGTGACTTTTCAAGTCAGAGGCAAAACTAGAAACAGTCTGGACCTTCCAGTGCACTAATGCACTTTGCCAAATGAACAAAAGACACCACACTTTGGCACAGGGTAATTTCTCTTTATCCACCATTCAGTAGTAGGTATATCTGGTGCCCTCCAATGCAAATGTCTGTAAGGTGCAAAGCAAAAAAACTAGGCCTGAGAGAGATTCTGTGAACATTACACATTTCATGGTGTTACGTGTTCTTTCTCTTACATGTTCTGAGTGAAAAAGAATAATGTACTAAGACTAAACACGTGCTCATCCTTACCCAGTATTCTTAATGGGTACATTTGCATTATGGTTAGTTAAATTAGGCCTGTACTCCCTCTTCACACTTTCATATTGTTTCAGCAATTTCTTTTTATGAATCTTTGTCATTAAAAAAAAAAAAAGCATTGTCCTATGACCCAAATTGATTCAGTGGAATAGCAGATGGCCCTCCCATGCCAATAACTGAAAACACACCTTTCCATCTCCTCAGAACATTTGAGAGCTTTGTTAGTGACTCAAGGCAGAAAATAAATGAGTTGAGTCCTGACTGCATGCAGACATCTCAGTGTGGAAGTTACCCCTGTAAGATGCTAATAAACACAGTGAATGGTGAAAGATCACTGGCAACTTTTTATACTAATGGAACATGAGACAGAAAGCATGAAACGTGCCACCACCCAGGTCATGCAGAAATACCCTGGTTTCCTATTATCACTTCTTATCAAAGAAAGTTTGTCTCTAACTCAGGTGGGAGTGATGGCAGCCCATTGATTTGCTCCTGATAAAGGAACTGTAGCCCTGGTGCACCTCTTTGATGGAACAAGAATGGGGCAAAGTCTTGGAAAAAAAGCCAATTGACCAATGAGCTCAATTTTATTTAAAGATGTGGTTTCAGCATGTTTATGTAAACAAAAATCTGACTTGAAGTCAGAGGATGGGTCTTGTACAGGTATGAAGATTGGGTATCTGGATGAGTATCTGGAGGAAGATGGCATCACTTGTGCTTGAGGAAGAGCTGCTTGTGCACTTGATCCTTGAGATAAAATTGTTTCAACCATCATCTATTCCTTCTGTCAGAGAATTTGACAACTGTGCTGTGGCCTGTGCCAGGCCACAGAAGCCAACAGAGTCCAAAGATGAATGTAGCCCAATGTTACCCAGGAAACAGATGTCAACAGGATTTCATTCTAAGGTGAACT
The DNA here is from genome assembly GCA_013396735.1 of Grallaria varia. Classification (NCBI taxonomy): domain Eukaryota; kingdom Metazoa; phylum Chordata; class Aves; order Passeriformes; family Formicariidae; genus Grallaria; species Grallaria varia. The sequence goes on from VWZG01006627.1 coordinate 44,566, forward strand.
GATGTTACAGATAAGCAAAAGAAGTGTGGCTGACTTGCAAAGTGCAGAAGAGGGAACCAGCACAATTTGCTGCAGCTGCGTCCATCCAAACAGCTTGCAAAACAATGATTTTAATCCAACATTCATCCATAACTTCACACTCCCATAAATCAATCACCAAGGCTAATTAATAGCATAGGAATATGCCAGGTACTTATGCAAGCTACACTGAAAACTAGTATTTTCTCAATGTTGCTTTTGAATCCATAACAGCTAGGCAAACTGCTCACCTAGGTAAATTTTTACCTTATAAATATTTTGAAGATGTGAATAGTCTTTCTAAATTTTAATGATTTCAAGGTGTTAAAAAAAAAGTATCAGAATTCAGAAATGTTTTTACCAATTTAAATTGTATTTGTGTCATGGTTTAACCCCAGGTGGGAACCAAGCTCCACGCAGCCACTCACTCACTGCTCCACCAGAGGGATGGGGGAAAGAATCAGAGGAATAAAAATGAAAAAAAACTTGTAGTTTGAGTCAAAGACAGTTTAATAGGGAAAGCAAAAGCCATACAGACAACTAAAGCAAAGCAAGGATTTAATTCATAATTTTCCAAGGGCGGGCAGGTGTCCAGCCTTCTCCAGGACATTCAGCCCCCATCGTGTGTAATGCTGCCTTGTGAAGTCTCTGTGCAATCCCTGCTCAACCATAACTAAAACCTCTCCCCATGATTAACACTGCTTTCAACACAAAACCAAACCACAGCCCCACTCCAGCTACCATGAGTAAAATTAACTCTACCCCAGCCCAAACCAGCACAGCTTATTTGTTTAGGCACACACATTGTTTGTGTGTGCTCATAAATAGCATTTATGCACATAAATTAATATGTCAATATGTGTGTGTGTTTGTGTTTGTTCATATACACTTGCATGTGTAGATATACACATCATAGATGCATGTCTCTGCTGCGTCATAATATTAACTACTTTATTTGGATAAATTATTGTATGGATAAAATATTTTGTTTGGTTTATGTTGATTTAAAAATCATTAAAGGTATTACTACTTAATTAATATATTGTACTTGTTCCTCTGCTTTTTGCACATTTTGAGGTATGTAATTGTTCTTTCTTCTTCCTCCTTTTTGAGACTTAACTTCCTTAGCTTTAAGGGCTTTCAATTCTTGCAAGTTTTCATCATCAGCTTCTAACTTCCTCTCTGTTCTCCTTGCTTTTTTTTCTACACACCTTCACCCAAACTACGCTATCCAGGGCAAGCATCATACTACCACTGAGCAGAGTAAGCAATATTTTCCCAATTTTTTTTTTTTTTGTGACAATTCAAAGTCATCAGTCTATTTTTTTGTCCTGAACACCCCAGTGAAGAAAATTTCCTTTCCATTTTTATTCTTCTGCCTCTTCTGCATAGCAGGTCATAGAAAGCAGTACCGACAATACAGATTCTAATTTTTTTTTTTTTTTTTTTTTTACGGATGGGTAGCTATTTTTCCATTGTAGAAACAAAGAATGTAACATTCATCTTCCTACCTTGATTANGGATAGACAGGGGAAGGGTTATCATAGCATTTATCTGTCTTAGCCTCCTTCAAGTGTCTGTCACAATGTGACAGGAGGGGTTAAGCAGTTTGGTTGAGAGCAGGAGATGATTTTCCTGTGTGGATTAGTGCTGGCAGAAGGATTGTTAGTGATTACACATCCTTGCCATAAAAATGCCTTTCTGATACATCAAATCATTGCTGCGTGAACTACCAGAGTTCCAGCTGAAAAGCTATTAAGAGCAGAGGGCTCTTGCCTTTGCCAAGTGTCAGTCCCAAACTCCATCATGTTCAGCCTCACCATTTGGTCATGGCCCTCCTGCCATGTGCAGTTACAGGTTGAATGAGCACCTCTGCTAATTCCTGGGGTGATTCAGTGGAGTGGGCATGAAAATATGTGAATAATTTGCATCTGCATCCTGCTTGAGATCCATGCACTCCTCATCTTCATGGGCTGAATGTGTGAAAGGCAATGCCAATGGACAGGGTGACAAAATGATTAGTCTGGTGAGGAATGCGCAAGCAATTAAACCTAGTGCTGCTTTTATTGTAGCTCCCATGACAGAGACAGGATTAAGCAGTTGTCATTTATGTACATAATTTCCAGCCCGTAAATGTTAAGAATATTTATTGTTTCACATACCAATAGCTCTGTGCTGTCTCACAGCCAGCAGGTCACCATTCTGCTTTTACTACAGGTTTTCCTCAAAGTCTACAAACAGTTGAAGTCCTTTAACCCTAAAACACACAGAGAGTGTTTGATTTCAGCAAAAGGAAACATGAAGGAAGGAAGTCATAGAGCTCAGATGGTAATATTTCCCTGATCCACCCAAATACTCAAACACCCACACAATGAACAAGAAATGGGAATACCTCCCTAACCTTTAGAATGACTTGGCTTCAAGGGCTTCCCTTCAGCTGAGGCACTGTTAGGACTAACTTCAATCTATTTAAAAAAGAATTGAACATGAGGAAAAGAAACATTAAAAAAAAAAAAAAAAGTTATAATAATAGACCTTGCTCCATCCAAATACTGAAACCTCCTTTTTATTCTAAACAGATAAAGCATTACCTTGGATATAAATGGAACTTTTTGAGCTTGGATTTACACATAGGCAGAACTGCTTGGTGGGCTTAAGATCATAAACCACAAACATCCAAGTTCAAAACTATTTGCTTCTCCCTGGATTTAAATAAGACTTGTTTCATATAATACTTAGCTTGGTCTCAGATGACTGCCAGCTACCTGTGCAGATATTAAACCTGGACCTGGACACTTCATTTAAGGAATTCAATTTTCCTTGGGCTTTTCATGAAAGCCACATCCCTGGTACTCATATGAGGGACCCTTTGTAGGATATTCATGGAAATTTCCTTTTAGCTGCCATGTTTCATTCAGTCTGGGAAAGACAATTCTCCTCACTTGGGCATAATGTGATTATTTACTGTGCTTCAGAAATACAATTTCTCAACCACAGAAGCAAACTTCTAAGAGTACAAAGATCTGTCTGGTTCAATGGCATTTATCATACCCTTCACCTCAAGAATTCTCTATTTGCTATATCAGAGTCCATAATGAATTGGGTGAACTTTATCTTTCTGTGCTTGGCTGTTGAGTCAAGTTCATCTCTTTTTTATTTCTTTTCTGTTACCACATCTCAAGGCAGGGTAAAATGACTGTTGCAGCGAAGCTTTCATTTTTACTTTTTTTTCCTGTTTGGAATGCAAATAATTAAACAGAATCCTCCAAAATAAACATTTATCCATTAAAAGGTTTAATTAATGATATCAACCATTTCTATTTAATTTCAGTAACATCTATTGAATTTAAAAAAAAAAGAAAATGGAATGCTGAATTAAAGAAAGAGCAAAAATAATTAAGGTAGATTACCTTGAGTTTACAACAAATAAAAAGATACATAGATATAGATATTATCCAAAATCATTATTGTCCATATTTTTTACTTTTCATATTATTATTTCAGTGGATATTTACATTCTTGATGATTTCCATTTAGTATTTTGGTTTTATTGAGACACTGTGCTATTTAATTGGTCAGCAGGTAATAGTTTAACATCAGTCCAGATGAAACATGGTGGAATGACAATCAAAAATATGGTGTTAGTTTGAAAAGATGGGTCATTAAGGCAAGAAATGTTGTAAAGGACTAAACAGGCTATAAAAAGACTAACAAAAATGCAGAGGAAAAAGACAAGGGGGAGAATGTCAAGATTTGAAGTTATAAATATTGTTGTACTCAACTACATCAAAAAGCAAAAGGAATTTCAGAGGTCTTGAAATCTGAATTGCATCAAATGAGTTCTCTGTTGAAAGAAAAATCTCAGAGCACACTGGAAGCAAGTTTAAGCTGTATGTTTCTAACAGAAAGGCTTGCAATAAACTCTTCATGTTTTTTAACACATACTCTGTGCTAAAAGGACATCCAGTTTGCCCATCTGCAAGTCACCTACTTCTTTACTTAGCACATGTGCACATTTACCACTAAAAATATCTTCTTGTGAAAGAAGTCCAGCTGGGTATTTAAAAATTGTAGTGGTTTTGTTTGGGTTTTAATGGAGAGAAAGCACTGGTAGAGAAGCAATTGCAGTTTTGTTTCTACTCAAGGCAAAAAAATGGGTTGAAACTTCTATAGATCAGGGAGAGACAAGAGTCTTTAATAAACATGTTTCATGATAAATCAGATATCAGCAGCTGCCTAACACCATGCCAACACCAGGAGTTAAGATCTTTGGTATGGAAAGACTTCAGTTATACTGGGCTAATAATTTTCTTCGCAATACAGAATTTTACTTTTCTACAAGGAAACTAGAATGTGCAAGAGCTTATTTTCTGGATTGTCTCATGTCATTTGACAATGAGTATTAAATTAAACTCTCATAGCTTCCAAAACAGGACAGACCACTGGAAGCTGTTGGTTGGCTTAGGCTGCCTCTATAACCATGCCTGAAAATCTTTTGGGAGCTGGTCCAGATGAAAAATATGGAGGGGACTGTTCACACATTCAAACTACAAAGATAACATTGCTCCACCACCTGGGTAAAGCCACTGGTGCTGCTCAGCCTGGTAGCACAAACATTTGGTTGAAGGCATCTTAGGTCTTAAATTATAGATATCTGAAGTGCTTGGTCCATGCTGCCTCCCAGGATCTTATGACCACCTCACTCAGGATGCAAGACCATCCTGGTCTACATCCCTTGTGTTTTTTTCTCCATCAAAACAGGAGCAAAAAGGGCTGGAAGTTGAACATACAAGTCTTATCTCAAAATAGGAGGGGAAGGAGAATTTACTTTGGTGCAAGGCCCACAGGATTTAATTTCTGACTCAAAACTTTCTGTGGGAAGTACTGAAGTCATGTACAAGTGCCTGGAAGAAACCAAGGAAATGAGTAAATAACAAACATGGGTTTGTCAAGCAGCAATCCCTGTAGATAACCAAATTTCTTTTGATGATAAATTAATGGCTTTGGTGCAATGAGAAGTAATAGTTATGAATTATCTTGTACCCAAAGAAGGCTTCTGACACAGTTTTATGTGACATTTTTGACATTCTCCAGGACTGGAACATGAACTGTGAAATGGGGGCAAAACAGCTTGGAAAAAGCTCTCAGAAATCCATTAGGCACTGTTCATTGCCAGAAGGAGAGGAAGCATGAGAAAACATTCTTTAGGTGACATTCTTTAGGTGACCTCACTCTTGGTCCTGTCCAACGCCTTCAGAAACAACCAGGATGGAAAAATACCAATTGTGTTTGTAGAATGTGCAAGTGACAACGCAGGAGGGAACTGAACAACCTTGATACACAGCACAGCATTCTGAAAATGGCCTGAGCTTAATGACAGGTGTGATAACCTTTCTTCAGACCCGGATAACCAGCAGTGCAAGGTGGGGAGCACCTGGCACAGCAGCAGCTCCTCAGGAGCATCAAGAATGAGTGGCTTGAAAAGCTGAACACAAACCAACAGTGTCACAGCTTTTGGGTAAAAATCCAAAAGCACTGAGAGGTTTGAGTGCAACTTGATTCCACAAGGCATGGGAAGTAACGTGCTCTGTTTTACCCAGCACATACCTGATGGGTGTGTGTTTCAAGAAACATGTACACTAACTATTAAAAACGCAGAAGAGGGCAACAGGAATGAAAACAAAACCACAAATAAAGAAACAAACCAAAACAAAATTAAAAAAATTAAAGACCCCAGAAAACTAAACCTACAGGGAAAAATTCAAAAGCTGGCATTGTTTAGATTGAAAAGAGAAGTTAAAAGAGGGAGTTATGAGAAAGTACACATGGGAATCTTCTTTCAGGAAAGAGGGAAAATGCACCTCATAGGTAATGTATGCAATATCTCCATCCCTTGAGATCTTAAAAACTAGATTAAACAAAAAACTTTCAGAAGTGACACAGTTATAGATGATTTGACTCTGGCGTAGGGGTTGGACTATGCATCTAGAAGTCCTTCCCAGACCTATTTTTCAATGACTATATGAAGTATTTGAGCACTATCCAAGAGAAACAGTGGATTGTTTACAAAGCCATCCTTATTCTGTAAATGTTGGTGAAACTCTCTAACTGGAAGGACTTCCAAAAATTAATGGACACATAATGATTTTTTGTATGTGCAGTCAGTGAGGGTAAAGTATGTTCTACAATTCAAAGGTGTGTACGCCTTGTAATGCTTGAACACTGAGCCTTTCACTAAATAGCTTTCTAGAAGGATACAAGTCTTCTTGGAAAAAAATCATGTAAAATTTACTGATAATAAATCTAATCCAAGTTTGTCTTCATTGCCTGTCCTAATCCACATATTTTTACTCCATTTCTCTAACAATTTCAAACTCAACATTATGCCAATCCCCTAAAGCTATTAATCAGTTCCCAACTGCACTTAATCCATGCCAAAGAAAATCATAGCAATGTACCTACAATAACTTTCAGAGCACTATCCCTTCGCTTTTATTCAAAAAAACTTTAACAAAGAAATTAATGAAGACTTATACCTTAAGTCTCTTCTCAAACACGATGGAACCTACAGGGAAATCCATGCAAAACCTTTCAAAAACTGTAGAAATAGGTCTTTCCACACTATTTAAAATATTTTAATCTTCCAGATGTAATATAGCTAAAATTTGCAGACAAAAATGAAAATTCAAAGACACCAACTACTAATACATTTATAACAAGGAAATAAAGGGAATGTCAAATAATGGAAAGACACTGACAGATATCAAAATTTCCTCAGGAATTTCTTTAGAAACCAGTCTTTGCTCTATCATTACAAAACTTTAGGACCCTTTTAACACCTTCAGGTGTCACTTTGAGTTATGTGAAATGTTAATGAACAATTTTTATGCAGTTCTGAGCAAATAGAAGACAACTCTGAAAGATCTACGTGACAAAAAGTAGTACCTGTCCTGAAATATTGGAAAAAATAATGGAGTTCAGTGCAAAGACTCATCCCACATACTTTAGACAGCTCAATGTACTTTGCTTCAGTAGAAAAATTAAAAGCAACCTAGAAAACTGCAAAAATAACAGGCACAGTGGCAGATGTATGTCACCTTGCAATAGCAGAGATAAGAGAAGTTGCAAAATAGTACTGTTCCTGATTAGTTTTGAAGCAGAATTCTCTATGTATGCACAACACAAAGCAAAGGTTTTATTTTCATATCTTTACCATCTCTAGAATTGAAACCTGTAAGAAGACAACTTGCAAAGCATCACGGTACCCATTGTGAAATTAATGAATGGTGACTTACGATAAATGTTAACCAAAACAAACAGACACAATTAAGGATTTTAAACACACAGATGTTCCATAAAATGAAGCATAATATCTTAGAATATTACTTTTGCCAGTCATATTTATGGCTAAATTTGAACTGTCCTTATTTCTTCATGATGTATTTACAGATAGAGGCGAAGTAATACTTCTTTTGGACAAATCTACTGTAATAGTGACAGGAAAAGTATCTAAATTGCTCTGAGTAATTTTACAGGAAAATAAATTTCAAGCTGGAAGGTTGCAAGAGGTTATGGAAGTGTGTTGTGTTCTGCTGTGCTTTTATTCTTCCATATATTTATGTGAAATGGTAGATAGGCAGATGGACACATTACTATTGTGAGAAGAATGGACAATATCACTAGCTCACAACACCATTTCCACCTGTAAGAACATGAGGGCTTACATATTGGTTTGCCATGTAGGCATTGCTCTATTTATGCTCAGGAAAATGCTGCCACAGCAGGAATATGACAATAGAACAACACAACAGTGGGACTGTGTCATGCAGGCAGGCACATCTGTCTCAGTTTCCTTTTATCCACCATCACTAAATGTGCCAGTGCCAATCTGCTGACATGACTGTTGACCTCCCCATGGGCTCCTGTTTGGATCTTCTTGTTGGTTAACACCAAAACTCACACTGGCAGCTATTTTACCTGTGCCAGCTTGATTAAAACTGGTGCATGTAGTTTTACTGACTTGATTCACATTTCCATTTTGTTGTGCAAAACTGTTTCAGGGAACAGCATTACTGATGCATGTTCAGAGTATTCAAAGCAGCAGAGCTTTTGTTAGCAGAAGTTCCTTGTTTTGCACTCAGACTTTGAAGTTAGTTGAAAGATTCATAGGACTGGAGTGGCTGGACATCTGCTCTCTGTCAGTTACACATCTGAGAGAGCTAAGAGGTATAAATTAATCTCTACAGAATTGTTTGTAATTTACAATTCCTTAACTCTCCAACCATTTCAAAAGGGAACATGTGACTAATTTATGAGTTCTTTCATTTTCTTTGTCCTTTTCCCTAACAATATCCATTCTTCTTACAACTGCATGCCATAATCTTCCTGGTGGGAGACCTGCCATTTCTAGCTGGGGGCAGTCAGATACGGTGACGTTCATGGTGGTCTGGTGGTACACACAGAGAAGTGAGCTAGTCAAAGCTCAAACCTCACTCCAGCTGAAGACTTATTTTCCTCATTTGAAGAGCATTCCTCCAAAACATTTAAGAAAATTTCAAATGCTTCCTCTCCACTGGCACCAGAAGGTAAGATCAGTGTGTGCGTAAACACACTCAAATCAAGGTTTCACCAGACTAACTTAGATGGGTAAAACCAGAATGTCACGAAGGCACAGATTTCAGAACTTGGGCTTTGTATGATCTGCACCAGACCTTCACTGCTATTTTAGCAGTGAAGACCTTGGCCCTGTCTTCTTGAAGGTCCATTGTGCTAACTCATTTATTATGCAGTAAGCACTCATGACTAGAGAACTGTTCAGGGCTTTAGGATCACATTTCCAAATGTACATTATATCCTAACCAAACTGATGTCCAGCTAAGTGACTCTTAAAGTCTTGTCTATAAAGTGCTATGAAAGTGCAGATATGACTGCTATCACCATCAGGAACTCCTAAAGAGTGGCAGAGTATCACCCAGCTACTGCAGAGTTACAGAGTCTACCGCCAACATTTTCTGAATTTTGTATTAGTACATCAGAGTATATACAGAGACAAACATACTTGTGCATGAATGTATTATACAGGATTGACTACCAGCACAGCCAGGGCCAGACCACCCTGGGCACACAACACCACCACAACCATGAGTCCTCCCCACCCATCCCAGCTGCCTCAGAGCAGGAACCCAGTCAGTGGAAGGGAGACACCATCCTGTGCTCACCCACAGGGCATCACTCTGTGTTTCTGGCTACTTTCCAAAGTGCTGCCTTTTCTCTGAATAAAAGCTCAGAAAAACAGCAAGTGTCTCAAGTGGTTGTTTTAAACATGAACGAGAGCCTAGTCTCTGTTCTCCTGATCTTCCCACAGACTGGGCCAAACTATCCTTCTTTATTTATTCAGTGACCTAATTCCCAATGTGAAATTTGCAGCCCCTCAACTCCATCAATACCTTGGACTTACACTAGTGCAAGGAGGAGTAGCCTGTGCATCTCTCCTGCCTCCCTCCACCCAGACCCACCCTTCATCTGAAGTGGAAAACTAGACTTCCATTCAAATCTTCATCTAGTTGTTGCTATTGATTCAGGAGAAGGGAGTAAACTGTCTGGTCTTCCAAGCAGCTGTAAGCCTTAATTGGGGTCAGCAAGCAATAATTTACGTAGTTTTCTTCTTTAAATTGAAAAAAAAAAATTCAGTCACTCCATCCAATAGCAAGGGGGGGGCAAGGGAGAGGGAACGTCTACTAAACGAATCACAATGCAGTGCAAGAAGGGTTTTTTTGAAACCTGTTTGGAAAGAGTGCTAATAGCCACACATTCAAAAATGTGTTGACATCACTCACAGCAATGGGCAGTGGCCCAAGGATTACCCCAGGGGCGGCAGCTTGTTCCAATCAAGAGCAGAAGAGCAGTGCAGAAAACAATGAGAAACATTCCCTCCTGTGAGATACGGATCCAAGCTGGCTTGTGAGCCATAACCACCGTGCAGGAATATTCACTGTGGGATGAACTGTTGTGCAGAGATCTGCAGGGAAGGTGTTTACTGCAAAGAACAAAATGCCATGGTGGATAGGACTAACAGGCTTCATCTCGGTTGCAGCTCTGTTTTACAAGCAGGCTGACTTCAGGCCAGCTGCACGTGCTGTATAAGCAGGGTGCAAAGCATATTTTGCATAGGGACGGTCTTTTATTTCCCCAATATTTTACAATATATGCTACAATGGAGACCTAATGATTTGGAGACGTCACTATATAAAATGAGTCCTGCAGTGTGAGTCCTCACGTCTTGATAACTTGGAAAGACACACTTGGGTAGACCTCAAGTTCATCTGCTGGGTGAAAGTGTCTCTGAATTTCAGTGTCTCATATAAGGTAATAATCTAATAATCCATTTTTACCTGCAAAATTAATTCTGTTTATAATCTGAGACATTAAGAATGGATCTGTGTAAGAGTTGGTTGGCAAGTTACAAAAATACGGTCTAACCTCAGAAAGCCAAAGGTCAGGATAAGGGACATATAATTTTGCAATGAGAGAAAACAGTTTTCCAGCTTTTTGGGATCCTTCATTTATTTGAAATTTTTTCCATTGTGTGATGTCAAAGCTTGTTAGACCCTGGAAAAGCCACTGAGAGGAAAATGAGAGAGTAAATTAAAGGGAGGGGAGAGGAAGAGTAGGGAGAGGGAGGGAGGGAGGGAGGGAGGGAGGCAGGAAGGAAGGACTGCCCAGCCTCCAGCATGCCAGCGGGATGGGAAAGCAGAGTGTAAACAGTGATTTGTCTCCCCACTCTGTGCATATGCATCTATGTGTTAGGAAAGGGATTTGAACACTGGTGGCCTTCCATTCACAGGCTCTGTGCAGGGCAGGCTGTAAAGCCATTCTTTGGGTGAGACACTCAGCTGGCAAGTGCAATGTGTTTTGGCAGCCAGATGGCCCTGGGGATGTCCCCAACCGTTCCAGCCGTCCCTAGGGATCCCTGGTGCACCTGTAGCCAGGGGGAGAGCGTC
>VWZG01006627.1:55956-71750 GCA_013396735.1 Grallaria varia
GGAAGGAAGGAAGGAAGGAAGGAAGGAAGGAAGGAAGGAAGGAAGGAAGGAAGGAAGGAAGGAAGGAGCAGATTTTAGCAGGCTGTGGTGACCAGCTGTTTCATCTGTGTACCCTGCTTTTCTGCCCTTGATTCCTTATGTTGTCCATGGAATTTTTGGTCCACTGATGGACCAGCACAGACCAATTACAAATATTTACCAATATGTGTGCTGTTGTCTCTGCCAATTGCAGGGGACATTATCTAGAACAGTTACTCGTACTCTTCCATGTGACTAAGACAAGACCTTACCATGAGATTTGTCCTCACCCCTTGACTACTTAGGGACATGACCTTGAGTTTATCAAACGTATTTCCCCGGAGAGTTGAGGTGGAACCCCTGGACAGCAGTAGGGGCACAAACCAAAATCACTGGGGTGGACAGCAGCAGAGTGGGGTGAATCCTCACTAATACCTCGTTAAGTTGCCAATTCCCTGGCAGCAGATTGATGAGGGAGCATATCCCTAGTTGGCCAACCAGTCCAGGGCTTGTGACACACAGGGCTGATTGTAAAATCTTGAGGTACAAATGTTTGAGCACTGGCAGGTGACTCGACAGAGGTGCAACTTTTAATTCCCCTGCATTTCTGTTATCCTCTAGGACATCTTCTGTTGCTGTAAAAACAGTGTGTGTTTTCTTGCTTTCTGATCAAACCAAGACTACTGTGCATGATAGGGAAAGAGAAAAAAAAAACAAACAAAAACAAAACCACCACAAACCAAACAAAACCCTAAACCATTCCTCACTTCATCAGAGAGAAGGAAACACATCCCTGACTGGGTGCCAGGATCTGAGTGTGACCACACAGCCCTGCATCTCAGCACAGCTGAGTATCCTCCAGCTTCAGGAAAGTAGCCAGTGTCATAGGCAGGGATTTTCCTCAAGGGATGGAAATATCCAGCCCCACCTGCACTGGCAAGAGACCTGGGTAGACCAAAGAGGTCTAGGTCAGGACTGCAGATGAAGGAAGAGAAGCCAGCGGTGTGGAACTTGATCTGGTTGCTCAAGCTGTATAGTACAAGCCACAGGATTTTGGTCCAGTTGGTAAACGAGCTAGTGATACTGGGTGTGGACCAACACCAGTGTTTTACTTAGCTTGAAAGGGATTTCCCTGACTTCTAGAAATAGCCATAGCCCTTTATTGCAAAACAATAGAACAGCTCCAGTGTGTGCTGAGACCACAGGTTGAGTCAGTCAGATGCCAGTGAGGAAACTCACCCTGAAATGAAATGAGGTGAAATGAAATGGAATGCTTCTCAGCACAGCATCACTGAGGGCCTAACCTGTTCTCAAACTGAAAACACTTTGAGGGGAATCTGAAAGAAAAAAAGGAAAAAGAACCTGAAATCTCCCAGAGGAAAGACTGAAAACCAGATGCATCCAAAACAAGGCAAGCATGTAATTAAAAAGGGGGGGGAAATAAAGAAACAATAAAATACTTGTGATCTTTAGAAACACTGATTTAGAATAGAACATCTTGTTTACCAGTACTGAATCAAAACATTTAGTTTCTCAGATCAAGACACCAAAGAAGGAAAAAGCCCTACAAACTTTTAAATTCCCTTTCCTGCTACAAGTAAAAATGATCTTTTGCTAGCAGCAAAATTTTGCTAAAGCAACAAATTAGGTCATTAAAAAAATCTTCTGAAAGGGATTCAGTACAGGTTTGGAAAAGTCTGAAGCTGTTTATTACAGTTTTCACACTACTTTACCTAACTGTAATAGCCACTCATCAAAAAATGTTCCTGGAATATCCATTTTCTTCAGTTGTCTTCAGTTCATTTTTTAAATTAAAGGCTTTGCTATGCTGGGCTCCTAAAAGTGTTGATTTGAATATGTCAGTAGGTATACAAGCATTTAATTTCATAAATGAAAGTTACGGAAAATCCAACTAATTTGAAGACAGAAGGGTGAAATATTGCCATATTTCTCCACCCAGCTACCAAATGAAAACTCCTGGCCATCCTTCTGATCACCACTGGTCTTCTCTCTCCTTCAGAGCTATGAGGTAAAAAAGACAGAAGCAAATTCATCTTCATGGTTTGCTAAAGGAGTTTTTGAACCAAGTTTTTTTTCTCTAAAGTAAATCTAAAAATACCCCCTTCATTTCCTAGAGCATCATGTTGTTTTTTTTTTTTTTCACCAGGGAGACTGGAAGTCCCAATCACTGTAGCTGCATCATGTACTTAAATCACTACACATTAATCCAACAGATATTTGTTGCTTGTACATAATTTTTATGCAGCCATACAGGGAGCAATGAATATTTTACTTAGAGCAGACCTTGGCACACCAGGTCTTATTCTTCCTGAATGTAATTTCTTTTAATTGCTTCATTGTGGTATGTTCAACAACATAGGCATCCCAAGAGAAAGAAAAATCAACTGAATTAAGCTTAACAAAACAGGTGATTGTGAAATTAAACCAGGGCTTACTAAATTAAGTAGAACCCTGCTGTCTTGGTTTTCCATGACAGTGTTTTGCAAGGTGCAATATTGCCTGTACACACAACCACAGTCCTACAGGGCTGACTATATGAAAATACTTATTTGAATTAACTGAGCTTTGGATGTGTGGGAGAGAAATTGGTGGATTGTGTTTTTTTCTGCGCAAGGTGATGCATACTTTCCTGGGAATATTGGACAGCTGATAATAAAATTTAATGATGGCTAAAAAATGGCATAGTGTTGCACCTTGATAAATAAGGACAGCGCATCTTTTGACTGAGCATGGCAAACTTTAATAATTGGCTTTTACATGGACTTTGATGAACCACAAGATGAAGAACAGAATAAAGAGTGAAAAGAGAGAATCATAATTAAGATCAGAATTTCAGGAAAGCACAAGAGACAAGAAAGGCTGGGAAATTTGGGGAAATGTTAATCAAAATCCTTTCATGCAGATCTTTGCCTGAATCATTCCTCCTTGAAGAATGAGTCTTCTGGAAGCAATGTGCACTGGCTGTGGAGTTTACATTTAACCATTCATCAGAACATCAAATTACCTGAAGTAAGTGCTGGGACTTTGCTAAGAAAAGTGTGGTCAGATCTCCACTCAGCTCATCTATTTGTCCCTGCACTGGCAAAAGGTTTGTGGAAGCCTGTCTTCCTGTTGGGACAAACAGCATCCTCATCCTGCACCAGATGTATGTGCCTGACACGGCAATGCAGGGGCTCAGAACAGCTGCTGCCAGTGGAGCTGGACGGTGCAGGGGATTGTTAGAAATTAACATCACTTTGCAACTGGAGCAGCAAAATTAACGCCAGATCGGGGGCAAATACTGCAAAAGCATTTGCATGCTCTGTGCTGATTAAATCTGACAAGCCTATCTGCATTGCTGCAGTTTAATCTCAGCTAGTGTTTGCATTTCAAAGAGAAAGATGGGCTGGAAGAAGAAGGAAGGAACTGATTCAGCACAGCACTCAAGCAGCTGCAATTACACTGATCACAAACATTAGGCTAAGCTTGTGCTAAGTATTTTGCTGATGGGAGGAGAAGACTCACAAATACCCTTTTATTGTAAAGAGAGGTTTCTACTTGCATCTCCTGAATCAGATGACTAAGGAAAATTGCGTGCTGATGTGGTCTCCTGTACTGAAGCACAGATCTTCAGCTGGCATAAATTGCCATATGGCAATTGTACCAATGCTCCGAATGAAGAGCAGTTTATACCCACTGAAAGTCTACCCACAGATTCAACAAAATAGTTAGCCATCCAATTTTCTCCTGCAAGAAACCGACAAAAAAACTTATGTAGTCTACTCTACAAAAAAGTGAAAGATGACAGGCAGAAAAATATCCAAACTGTTGATATCCATGTGGCAAGATGCCAAACCCAACCCTTCCAGCTGCATCTTAGCAATGTGTGAAAAGATTCCTGTACTGAAACACTTTGCAGACACTGCAGTGAAAAAATGAGGCACAAAAGCCAGTGATTTTAGCAGAGAGTAAGGTACTGAATTTGAGCACTGCCTCTAAAAGACAGAGCTTAGCAAGATGCCTCGTTCTTTGCAGCTCTGTGAGCTTGACTTCCATCATTTATTTCTTCACTTAGAGTGGGAAGTACCTTGTTTCCTTTCCGCACAGGGAATTTTTGACCTTAGGTATGCTCCTACCAACAGAAAGATCACAAGACACTTGGTGTCTTGACCAGTGGAGGCAAATAAAACCCCAGCTTCTGGTCACTCATATCCTTGGAGTAATTTTCTGGTCAGTAATATTTTAATGATTGATTGTATCTTGTAAATGCCTTTCTTAGACAAATGAGTGTGACATCTTCACAATCTGGGGTAATTCTTCTGAAACTCTGCTTCACAAGTTAACAATCATTTTAATTAACACTAAAATGCTGAATATTGGAGCACCTGTAAATAATGGACAAAAATTCCAATCCCTTGGTGCTCAGAAAGCAGAGAAGGCAGAGGTAAAATGACAAAGGAGTCAAAAAATAGCCTTCATTTTAGAATTCTAATAATTATTTGACTGGGCTTTATGGCTGATCCTGTCCTGATTGAGGTCAGTGGGAGATTCTCTGTACTGACTTCTACCTTTTTAAGGCAAAACTAAGGTTCTGTGTAAATGTGTCTGTGGCCACTTTCATTTCATGCTTTACTTTGCTGAAGTAAAGCAAAACTGAAGCTGAGGCCACTATTAAAGAAATTGATTGTGAAATGTAAACAGAAATATGGAATGAGTAATCATGTTTTATTTACAAATAAGTCAAGATTAAAAATGTATAATCGAATTGAAAATTTTGAAAAACAGATAAAATTATCCCTTACGTTTTTTTGAACAAAAGATTTCGGGTGATAGAATCAGCATCAGTGGACTATGCTGAATGGAAGAATTGGTCCATCACCTGTGGCAGTGCACATATTGGGGTTCCCAGCTTTGCATTAGTCAACATATATTATCTACCAATTTGCACAGCCCCAAAGAGACCTCACAATCAGGTTGAGACCCCTTTGGCTTCAGTTAGAGTGGCACACCAGACACCAAAACTACTTCTCTGGTGGTGCTTGTTGGAGTAAATGTCGTTCCACAAATTTATGGGTTGAAAGAATAACATATTTGTGGCCAAATTCATGTGGTCCACTAAGCCCTTGAGTCATAATTAGTTCAAAGGGACAAGAGAAACCTCAGTGTGTGCCATTTTATCACCT
This sequence comes from Grallaria varia, assembly GCA_013396735.1. Classification (NCBI taxonomy): domain Eukaryota; kingdom Metazoa; phylum Chordata; class Aves; order Passeriformes; family Formicariidae; genus Grallaria; species Grallaria varia. The sequence goes on from VWZG01006627.1 coordinate 61,158, forward strand.
TCGGGTCTGCAACTCCTTCACTACCTTCAGCAGTACTGAAAATTCACTGCTGACCTCTTTATCCTGGTTTTATAAAAGCTGGGTCATGAACACAGAGACGTGGATATTGAAACAAGTTAATTTTACTCGTAACAAATTGAGCCTTTCCTGCTAGGCACAGGAAAAAGTATTATCTGAACTCATTTGGAAGGGTTCAACATTTCATACTTGGTACATCTGACCCCAGAAGTCTCACCTCCATTAAAAATAAAAATAAAATTTGGACTGTTAATAAAACATATCACATGCACACATTTACCCACAACCATACACAAGTGTTTGACCAAAAATTGCAGCATGGTTGTCATAAATAAAACAGATTGAAAATCAGGGACCAAAACAAAAAGTTACCTTAATCTACAAGGAATCAAATTTTGTCCTGTCTTCTGAAAAACTAAGAAATAGTAACATATTAGAGTGAGACCTGGAAACTGCATCCTGATCCCCAGGCATCACCAGACCTTTTCTTATGCCATGACACATATTCACAGCCATTTGAAGCCAGTGGTCTCCTCCCTCCATGACATCCCCTTGAAGTTCATCACCTCAGTTCCACAGTTGCAAGACCAGGTAAGCTAAGCTTATCCATTTCCATGCTGATCTCTCTTTAAGCAGCACCAAGCACTCCGTTGTGCAATAACTTGCCTCCAGCTGTCATTGCAGAGCAGGAACAGGAACACACACGTGGATCAGCTCCTTGCTGAACAGGGCTTGAGCCAGGAGCAAATTCTCCTGCATGGGAATGTTTCTATCCAGTTCCTCTTGCCAGCACCAAGACAGCCCTGTTTCAGTTTGTTAGAGTACATTTGGCTGCTTTCACTCCCGTGGTGGCTGTAGTAGCGACAGAAATAGGAAATAACTGATTAGAAAGCACCATAGAGATGACCCTTTCTGTACCCTGGGATACAGTATTCTATAGGATCATTGCTTCTGCTGGAGAGGTTCTGAGAGTTTCATTTGGCCCACACACCTCCAGTGGCTGTCATTCCCTTTATACAGACTACTGGCGTGAAACAATGGGTTGCATTGTCCTCAGTGCTGTAAGGTTGCTTATATGGAAAGAAAAAGTAGAAGCTATAGGAAGAAAAAGACACAAGGAAACAACAGCTATTGAAAGAACAAGGGTTAGCAGGGTGGTGAAGATGTTGTACTACAATTTCTAAAGACCCCTAGCACTGAAAACTACCATAGGTGGACTGCAGACCTTGTCTTGGTGTCCTGCATAAGAAACAAACAAGAGTTGTTTTGTCTTGATGCAAAATTCGATGTCTGTAGGGCAAGTTGGAAAACAAGCTGTTTGTTTCATAGTGCATGGCCTTTTGTAGTGAGACAACACAGAGTTGTGCTGGAGTGGCTGTCCCACTGCTCTTCAAATTCCATCACGATGGGCTCACTTGTTGGCACTGCAGCAAGATGGTGTCACCTGCCAGTGAGGACAGCAAATAGCACAGTGGTGATCCAACCCAACAAAGGCACCAGCACTTAGTCCTGAGGACTCTCACACCAGTTGATACACTGAAAAAACGTCACACATCACGTGTCTCTAAGGTCAAGGACCAAAGTAAGGGGAGTTCAAAGCAATCAAATAAAGGAAAACAGAAAAAACAAAGGTATGACAAGGTGAGAGACAGAGAGAAATAAATAAAGCAGTCCACACATTCTGTTTTCCAGTTGTTCAACTCCTAAGTTTACAGTGATGTAAAAAAATTTTGCATATTAAGTTAAGGTCACCAATTAAGAACTGGTGATCACAAGGATGACTTTCTCTCAGTAAGACATGTTATGTACAGTCTGAGGTCTTCACCCGACGTGTACAGTAAATTTCAGAGAATACTAGGATATAGATTTCAGAGAATTCTAGACACAAAGCTTGAAAGAGTAAAATGCACATGTTAGGGACCTGTAGTCACTGTTGAGCACTGACAGGCTCTTGTGTCCCTGACATCTGCCTGAGAGAAAGTTCAAGATGTTTTGGATTCTCCATTAATAAAGCATTTCCAGGTGCATGGAAAGCAGGAGGGACTGTTACCTTGTTTGACATTGTTATGCAATTAACTGTGTTAAATCATCAAGGTTCAAAAGGCCTCCTTTTAGAAACAAACTCTTTTTCCCTCACAAGTACATAAATCTCCCTTTATTTAATTATTTGTCCCAGATGTTTCTTTTGGGAAGCTTTCCTGCTTTTATATTATTCTCCAGGAAAATCTGAATCTGAGAGCCCCTACCAACCAAGGGAGCCAAGTAGATGAAGAGCAGTCAATCACAACCAGGTATAGGAGAAAGAGCTGGTTTCTGCTGCAGCAGATCTCTCCAGGCCCCCCCTCCATCCTTGCAGAGCTGGGACTGCAGTGACCCTTCAGAGATGTAAAGAATCATAGCATCAGCTAGGCTGGAAAAGACCTCTGCAATCATCAAGTCCCACCTTGGATCTAAGACCACCCTTTCTACTGAGTGCCACACCCAGTCTCTTCTTTAAGGGACAGTGCAGGGACAGTGACTTGACAACCTCCCTGGGCAGTCCATTCCAAAGCCCAGTCACTCCTTCTGTCAAGAACGTCTTTCTATTGTCAGACCTAAACCTCCCCTGGCACAGCTTCAGACTGTGCCCTCTTGTCCTACCGTGGGTTCCCTGGGAGAAGAGACCAAGCCCACCTGGCTACAGCCTCCTGTCAGGGAGCTGTAGAGAGTGACAAGGTCTCCCTTGATCTGCCTCCTCTCCAGGCTGAACAGTCCCAGCTCCCTCAGCTGCTCCTCACAGCACTTGTGCTCCAGTCCCTTCCCCAGCCTCACTGCCCTTCTCTGGACCTGCTCCAGCAACTCAATGTCCTTCCTGAACTGAGAGGCCAGAACTGGACACATCACTCGAGGTGTGGCCTCACCAGTGCCCAGTCCAGGGGCAGAATCCCTTCCCTGGTCCCGATGGCCACACTATTCCTGACCCAGGACAGGATGCCCTTGGCCTTCTTGGCCACCTGGGCACACCTCACTCATGTTCAGTTCCCTGTCAGTCCAACCCCCCAGGTCCCTTTCTGCCTGGTCCCTCTCCAGCAACTCTGTCCCCAGCCTGTGCTGCTGTCAGGGGTTGTTGTGGCCAAAGGGCAGGACTCAGGACTTGGTGTTGTTGAACATCATCAACATAAATTCAGCCCATCTCTCCAGCCTGTCCAGGTCACTATCCAGGAGATTGACACTCCCCTGCAACCTGGCGTCATCTGCAAATTTGCTGATGGTGAACTCCATCTGCTCATCAAGATCATCAATAGTGACATTAAACAGGACTGGGTCCCACACTGATCCCTGGAGACACCACTAGTTCCCGGATGCCAGCTGGATGCACCTCCACTCCCACCACTCTGGACTGGACCATCAGGTCATTCTTAACCCTTCACAGAGTGCCCCTGTCCAAGCTGTGACTGCAGCTTTGCCAGGAGTGTGCCATGGGAGACGCTGTCAAAGGCTTTGCTGAAGTCCAGGCAGACACATCCACAGCCTTCCTCTCATCCACCAAGCAGGTCCCATCATCTACCAGATGGGTCCCTGCTGCCCTTCCTCTGCCTCTCCCCCTCCAGTCCCTGTGGCCCTGGCTTGGCTAACCAGCACACAGTACCTGAGTTTCACATATGTTTTGCCAGTTCTTTGGCAGCCACTGAGTTTCCCTTGGGTAGAAGAAGAAGAAGAAAAAAAACACCTTTGTGAAACCACTAGGAAATGTTTGGCATTCCCAGAGTCCCTCGCACTCACTGTTTTTTTGCTTTCTAAAGAGATTTGTGATGCTGCTATTACTTTTTTTTGCAAACTGGAAACAAGCACTTATCAATTGTTAATAACACTATTCCCCAACAGGGGAATAAAAGGGATCCTTAGCAGCTTTGGGAGGTCTAAAGGAATCAGTGTCCAGAAACCACAACTGATTAACACTGATCCAAAGCTGGAAACAACAGCCCAAGCTGTCCCAGGGCTCACCTCAGGCTGGCAAATGGCTCTGAAGGACCCCGTGTGTGGCAGGTGGATGAATGCAGTGACTGCTTGTTTATGTCTGTACTTTTCAGAAGTATTTGTATATACAACCTCCTCCTCAGACCCCGCCTTGAGATGGGAAGGGGTTAGTCTTCTTCACCTCTGCCATCTCATAGGGCTCAGTCTCAGGTATCCTGTCATGAACCTTCTTTTCACACATGGTGTCGGCCAGGTCACATCTTCCCTGTCATCCCTTTCACCCCTAAAATACAGTTTCATCAATAAAAAGGTACAATCTTTTTTATTTTTGCCTTGTTGCAGTAAAAGGGTCCTACAAGCACACAAAGGCTGCTTCACCACAGTGTAAAAGAGAAATGAAGAGGAAATGAAGGGAGTTGTTACATGAAACTATATCCCAAGTTGCACAGGACATACAGATAAAAAGGTCTGTGACAATTTGTGTCGAAGGAAGCCAAGAAATTCTTCCCACTGTTGGTGTTTGTTGGTTGGGTTTTCTTGGTTTTTGGTTTGTCTTGTGGGGTTTTTTTGGTGAGGGTGTTGTGATTTGGTCTTTGTTTTTTTACTCCAGGACTAGCTCTTCGTTTAGCTGTGATTTGCTGACAGCATAATGTGCCCTGTGTCACTGCACCTGCCTGCTGCTGTGAAACCAAAGCTGCTCAAATGCTGTGGGATGGCAGTGTCTGGAACAGCATTGGCCCAGCAGGCAGTTTCAAAGCAGAAACTCGTTGCAGCAAATGCAGGAATGTGCCACATTGCTGCCTGGTTTTATTCTCTTGTTTGTTGCTTTCTGAAAATCATTCACTGTGGACGAAGCTGACATGCTGAACACAGGCCACCAACAGTGTGGAAGGTTTCATGTTGAGACTGTGGGGAATAAAGTGCAAGTGAGAATCCACAGTCTGATTCAAAACTGGCTAGAGTCTCCCTTTGATACAGGGAAATGTAATGCTGGGCCTATAATATACAATATTGCATTTGTTTCTGAAATTAATAGAATCATTTTGCTAAGAGGCTGAAAATTCACATCTCCTGGACATTTGGGGAAGGATTTGCAGAGATGAAGCTTGTGGCAGGTGCATGTAAAACTTGATAACTTGCTGTTCATTATCTCTGCTCAGCATTCAAAGTGAGGATAACAAATAGTTTCGTAGCAAAACAATGAATGCTAATAAAAATATAAATATTGCAAACACAGTAAATAAATATTTAGGATACTGCAAGCAATGCCACAACACGAAGAGGTAGTAGAGCACTGGGTCTGCTGAAGTGCCTCAAGCAGACTGCTCCAATCAAGTTGCTGTGAAGTTCAGATAAGCCTGATAATAATCATCTTCATAGTCTGCCAGATGCAAACAAACTGTCCTCTGATTTCTGGTGAGCACCCATGACTGTAAGTCTCGGATCATTGTTATTTTCCTTCTCCACCCTTGTGGTTTTTTTTGTTTGTTTGNGGGGGGTTGGATTTTTGTTATTTGCTTTTTTTTAAATAAGGGCAGTGATGGAAGGATGGGGAGGCATTAGTAAGAGCTGCTTGACACTGCTGTAGTTTACATATTTTTCTCTTTGCACTCCATCCCAGCTCTGACGGAAGAGACTCGGCAGGTTACCTCCCTTTGATACCACTCTCCACCTGTCAAGAATCGCTTCCCCAGAACTAAGACTTGCTCCTTTCCCAGTGGTCCTTAGGAACAGCAAGCTTCAGCCTCTGCTAATCCCTCCTCTACCTAAACCACTGCAGATTCCTTCTCCACAGCCTTTTTCTGCCTCAGGGTGCTCATGGCCATTTGGACAGGCTCCTGGAAGAAAAAGAAAGACATAGGAACCAAAGTGGGTCATGAAGCTCCTGAACTGCAAATAGGCAGTGGATGGGGGGCATTCAGGGTATTGCCATGTACATCCTTCCCTGTACATCCATCATTGGACATTGTTAACTGCAGGATGCTGTGTGGAAGTGTCTTTTTTTAGTCCCAGTGCAATGAACCTATCACTGACTGGGAGAGCCAGTCAATCTTCAGCCTCACAGCCTGTCTACACCTCCTCCCACTTGGTTCTTCTGCTGGCTCAGCTGTTTGGAGGAAAGCAGGAATACAGGTTTTTGGTAAACATGTTCACACTGCATGCTTCCCTTCCATATCCACGAGGATCTGAGGATTGCCAGGTCACGTTGCTGGTTTTTTCCTACTAATTTCTAGTAATGTATTTCCGTTCTCTCCACAAAAATCAATAAAAATCCCCCCAGATACTGCTCTTGCTTTTGTCTTCTAGAAGCTGCAGATGACAGTTTCTGGACAAAGAGTAGAAGTGACAATTTGGTAAAAGGCTCAGCTGATGTCTGTACTTGGTGATGCAAGGAAAGTCAGGATGAAGATGCTGACAGAATGAGTCTCAACCACAGCAAGCGAGAAAGCCATCAGCAGGTTAATATTTTGGTGTTGTTCTAACACATGACCACAGAGCATGTGTGTCTGAGCAAGCAGGGTGCCTCCTGTCACTTCAGACAGCCCTGCCACGAGCCCCAGAGAGGTCACTCCAGGCAGTGAGTTTGCCCATGAGTCATGTTGACCCAAAGACTTTCAGGAAAGCAACTGCTCTGCTGTCTTTAGAGAAGGGTTGAGAAGCAGCTAAGATTGAAAAATAACAAAAAAGTCCAGTTCACTCTAGAAATCTGTAGTTATACTGATCATCAGAACACATTGTTTATTTTGGCACTGTGATAGCTTTTCATGAGGTCACTTGAAAAATAGCTGTTGCAGGAGAATAAAATTCGTCCTGATTAATCTTGTGCAGAGGCAGCTTGTGACAAGGAGGGAAGAAGGTAGAAACAAACCAGTCGAACTGAGCATCCTCAGAAGGGATCACCTCTTCTCTGGCTTTTGCTGGTTTTCACTCTCTGTCTGGAAGATGACTGGATTTCCATGGGGCACAAAAGAATGGGGAACTGATGTGACAATGCCCTGAATTAAAGGATGTTGCATCAGGAACTTGGTTTGAGCTGGCCTGTCAATGACCCCAGCTATAGTCTGAAACAGAAATCCTTAGTGGTTCAGGAGCAAAATCTGATTCACTGTATGCTTGGGCAAATTCCCTTCCCAATCTCCTCCATGCAGAGAATGACCAGGCTGTCATAGGGCTGTTTATCACACACACTGGTTATCCAGTTAACCCAGTGTATGGTGAGGGAGACAACCAGCACGGTGGGTCATTTGAAGGAATAGGGTTTCTCTGGGATAAAAAGGGCCTTCTTTCACTCAAAGGTTCTTCATGGAGTGATTTTAATGAGCAGCAGCAACAGCACAATAAATAAGAAACTGTTGCTTATAGGTGAGAATTTTAATGTTTTGTTTTCTTGCATACCTTTACCTGTGGCTGCACCTCTCAGATCATATTTATGACACAGAAATCTTTTATAACCTCCTGGATAGGAAAGGAGCGTGATCCAGAAAAGTATGTGCATCTAAAAGCTCAGACACCCTAAGGAATGCAGAGTGAAGACTTCCCTCTGACCTATGGTTGCCAGGGTTCCTGAACTAGGAACCTTTCTGTCCCTCAGTTTCCACATTTGCCCCTAGAGTTCAGCAACACCAACGTCATTACCACTAAACCTTTGAGAGTCCTGGATAAAAGCTTCCATCAAAGGGCACAATTATGTTATTAAACAGTAACTGCACAGTCTAAATTATTATTAATAATAATATTTATCTCTTGCAAAACAGTTTTACTTTAGAGCAACATTTTTGATCTGCCAGATGTATTTACTAAACAAGATCCTACATGTCCTCATTCCCCCAAACTGGCCTTCCTCCCACAAAGTTGCAATCTAAATTCAGGCATAATTCCCCTGAAGGGGAGGATGATGCTGAGGGAGTGAAACCAGTGCATGGAGTAAGAGCAGAATGAATCTGAGAAATCCTGCTGACAAGAACAGAACCACATTCTCCTGTGTTTGCTTGTCATCAACCCATCTGGACACAAGATGTGAATTTCAGCCCAGAGATAAGAAAAACTTAGTCCAGTGCTAAATGTATATGAAGCAAACATGGAAGTGGCCACAGGGCCAGACTGTCATCATATGTTCTCGCCTTATCTCCCTACTGAACAGGATGTTGTAGCTCCATTTAACTTTCCACTGTTCATCAGCTCATAGGTTCTTGCTTTCCTCACTCGCAGCCACAGCCTGTCCCTGCTGTACTGCAGCCCTGAGCTGTGCACTCTGTTTGGGGCAGTCTGCAGCCCCACACCCCCCCACATCAATCCTATCCTGGAAGCTCTTTGGAATGAAGAAACTAAACCAAAACAGGTTTAATGATGACTGCAGCACTGTGCGCAGATAAACTAAGGTGAGGAATCTGTGAATTGCTGTTCAACACTGATTATTTGTGAGAAATTCACAATCCACCGTGCCCATATCAATGGCCGTGGCAAAGGTTTGCATCATGAGCTCAAAGTCTGTGAGAAGTTTATACCTTGGTTATTTGTAAGTAACAAAAGACTTGTCTGTACTGTCTCCCCTTTGTCTCTTGATTGAGACACAGGGACTGTTTGGCTGCTATTGTGCTTCCACAAGGAAGCTGAAAAGGGATTCTTTGTCAGGAACTGCAGTGACAGGATAATGAGAAATGGGTACAAATTGAAAAAGAGGAAATTTAGGTTGGATTTAAGGAAGAAATTCTTTACTGTGAGGACGGTGAGATACTGCAACAAGTTGCCCAGGGATGCTGTGGATGCCCAACCCCGACAGTGTTCAAAGCCAGGCTGGATAAAGCCTTGAGCAACCTGGTCTAGTGAGAGATGTCCTGGCCCAGAGAATGGGGTCATTGGAAATAGATGATCGTTAAGGTCCATTCAAACCCCTTAACATTCCATGATTCTATAAAACCCACTATTTATAAAGGCTTACTTTTCTTCAGCTTTTTAGTAATTAGGGCATTGCTTGTGTTCCCCCTTGTTTTTTCTTTTTGGAAAATAATCTGTGGCTTTTTGGATTAAAGAGATAGACACAACTCTTTGTAAGAAAGACATTTACACAAGCAGCATTTAATTACCCAAATCAGTTACTTATTTATATAAATCTTGACACAGCAATAGAGCTTACAGCTCTATTTTAACCTCTGTAACTACCTTTTCTTTTGTTTCTTTTTTTTTTTTCTGTAGTTCTTGACACACTTTATCCAAGATTGAAGCATTTTATTTCCACACAGTGAAAGGAGGTTAGTTGAAGTAACTGTCTTCCTGTTTAGCTGAAACAGATGAGAGGCCACCAGCTCAGGTGACAAATCTAGCCCTGGGGAGCACTTCTGCCATGGCAATTAGGTATTTTCCAATTTAGCATGTTCATCCCATGTTTGAACAGGAAGCAAAAGTGGGAATTCATTTGCCAATAGTGTCAGGCTGGAGAATAATGTGACTGCAAGGATAAAATTCAGAGAGGTGAAGATCAGGATTTGAAACAAGGCATTTCATTGTACTGGTCTGCCTTCCAGCTGTCTGTCCAGCAGATGCCATGTCCAGCATGTCTTTATTCCCTATCTCCATGTCTTTGAGCACATTAAACCCATGCTCTGTCCAGACTCTGTGCTGTATGCAGAATGTGAGGAGAAAAGACAAGCTACATCCACAGAGAGGGCAAGAAGAAGATGTCCAACATTTTGTTTCTTTCCAAAGCATCTGCTTTGATGGTCTGGACAACGGTGCTCCAAATCAGCCTCCTGATGGAAGGCAAAGCTATCCCTCAAGGGAATCCTTGCACAACTGCCGTGGTGCAAGTCTGGTGTTGCACTCCTAACAGTGGCATGAGAAAGGAGAAAATGGGGCAAATGGGGCTATTGTTGTGTTTTCTGACAGGTAAGTGAGAGGTGAGGTGCGCTGCATTTTTTAAGAGACCAAGTAACCCAAAAACCATGTCAGAGCTGTAAGCTGCAAAACGTTATGCCATGCCATACTTACCTATGAAACCTAGTCAATTAAAAGACCAGAAGCAAGCCATTTATGTGCATGTTATATCTGTTGTATTTTATGTCTATTGTACAAAGAAAGACTGGAATGGTGGTTGGGCCCAGAGTGGGTAGAAGTTTAAAACCAGCATGGTGTGTGATCTCTTTTTAATTTAATAAAATAAAAAAAAAAAAAAAAAAAAAAAAGAAAAAAAAAAGGAAAAAACACCAGAAAACAGGAAAATAGAATGAACATTTTTTGTTCTTTTGGTTTTTGCTTCCTTGATTTGAATGTGGAGAGGTGGATAAACATTACAGTTGATCAAATCTCAAGGAGAGATGCTTGCCAAACCAAAGATGATTGTGTAAGTTCATTACTATTGGTTGGGGGTTTTTTTCTCTTTCCTCAGAGGCAGAGCAGTCATAATGATGTATTTTCACTCTCTAGGATAAATATCTACATTTTACAGACATTAAATGCAAGCTGTTCCTGAGCCTTGGTGCTGCAGTTCTTGCATAGTAACTCTTGCTGTGTGCTCCATGGAAAACGAGGGCTGCGTTACTCCAAGAGCAGCAATCAGGAGTTTGTGCCAAGAAGATGGGAACTGGCATTTCTTAGAGAGTTCCACAACACACTTGAGGAAAA
>VWZG01006627.1:87894-116508 GCA_013396735.1 Grallaria varia
TTTAAAAAAGAACCAAACCAAACAACAAAGTGCAAGTCTGTATATTTGCAAACAATTTGGGTTTTGTGGAAAACACTGATATTTTGTCAAGAAAGAAAGGATGCCTATTATTTTTTTATTAATATTGGAAGTCCTTCCATCAAACGTGACACAAAAAACAAACACTGCTCCACATCTCAGTGGAAATAGTAATTCAGAATTTTTATGTTCTCATTCTGGGTTTTATGCTGCACTAACTGGCCTTCATCCTCTTACTGCATGATAGGCAGTGATTTTTGTGGTGCCCAGAGACCATTAGAAAACTGGGAAAAAAGAGTATTTGGACAAAGTTTGGCTAAAGGGACAAGACAAACAAAAGGCAGAGACACACAGATGTGGGATTCTGTGGGAACTTGCCCTCTTCTCAGAATGTGAAATGGGACCAATGTTAACCTGCTGCTAGATGTCATTGATGCTCTACATTGCTGACTGCTTTGTTCACTGTAGTTGGAGCTGCTTAATATAGCTGAGCAAATAAGAACTAAAGTGCCAGTAAATGTTGGCAACATTATCACAATGGCAATCACACAGAGGCTGTGAAAATCTGTTTTCTCTTCCTGTCTGTATGTCTGACTTGCTTAAAGCCTGTGTCCTCCAGTGGTTCTTCTGGTTGTGGTATTACCATAGATAAGCAAGCGAGTTTCAGAATGCTCTGGAAGAACAGCTATTGCCTTTGTTAGCAGTTAAAGGTTGTAAAGTATCCCACAGAGATCTTCTATGCAGATGACAGAATCAGACCTTGCTTTGTACATGATGCAGTGTAATTTCTCACTGGGTTTATATCACTGTATCTCCAAAGGAATTTCTAGCTGTACCTCCATATTCCAAGAGTATTTCAGATTTATTTCAAATACAGACTTGTCAGAGCAGAGATAACCCCCTGATTCTTTAGTTCAGGCAAGAAGTGTTGCAAATTTGTGAGAGGTCTAGAAATTATTCCTACTGTGATTGGAAACTACAATAAATATTTGTCAACATACACTTTTTTTTTTCTCTCTTTATGTTTATAGTATAAAATTTCAGTTTAAGGTTTTGGAGTTTTTTAAGTATATTTTCTGCAAGTATGCCAGGAACAATTTATGACTCAAAACCCCACCAATCCCTAAGTGGTGCCATACCATCTGCATGACAAAAGGTGATCTTTTTCACCTGGAAGATGGTACTGTGTGGGAACAGATTATCCAGACAATCTGCAAAACTTCCATTCCAGGTGGCTTTCCAGACTCAGACAAAACTGGGATGCTCTCAGCATTGGTGATAACCTTACCTTAAGAGTTGGTTTGGACTCAAGACATCCAGACCAACTTCTCTGTGGTTCTGTGAAATCCTCATATGAGAACTACCACAGGGTGGAAACAGCTTCTGTATCAGTGTCAGTGACTGAGACTAAATGCACTAGTGGTCTTTAGATACTGAGATTACTATACAGTCTTTTAAATTACAAGATTTACTTCCATTTGAGACTCTCTTGCAAAATAGTGACTGTCATCAGCCACATAGCAGATGTAAAAACCTTTGTCAGCCACTGGAAAAGTCTCCCTGCTCCCCTTCCTTAGCACCCATTTTTGACAGCATGCTTTGAATTGACAACACAAACCTTGATGCAAACTTTGACAGGCAAACCATCTCCTAAGCAGCTGTTGCAATAGCTCAGTGGGATAGCCCTGAATTTAATGCTTTCCTTTTCCCTGCAATTGCTATAACTCTCTCCAGCTAGGTCAATATCTCTTTTTGCTTTGCATTTGCAAGTTTTCATATTTTCCCAGAGAATGGCAAACCTGTTGGTGTCACTCATAAAGGTCCCTTGATTTTGCACAATCCTCAGACTCTGAGGTTGAAAACTGAGTGTCCATCTCCATTTACAACACACAAGAGGAAAGATTTGCAGCTCTCAGTCTCACTACTCAGCAGCAACCCAGGCAAAGTGCTTTCCATGAAGGAGGCCACATGCAAGAAGACCAAAAGAGAAGAAGCCCAGAGTGATAAAACTGTTTAGAACAGGACTTTTGTTCTCTCCTTGTACAACTTCTTGTGCGTGACAGTCTGGATCTATGGCTGGACTTCTAGATGCCTTCATAAGATAAGAAATAACAGATGCTAATGAAAGCAATAGATTAACAGGACCAGTCTAATTCCTGCAATTTGATTTTAAGACTGTATATTTTCCTGATTACGTCTTTCCATCACCAAAAGGCATTTTAAATGCTTTACATGGTCTTGCTCGCACTGCAAAACAAACACCTACCAATAATGAGACAATTTAACATCAACAGGACTGCAATTTTTTTTGAGAGACAGAGAAAACTATTTCACACTCAGATTCAACAAGGAAGTTGTCACAATGACCAGTGATAAATCACTAAGTAAAACTGGCTGTGCTTGAGAGAAAATTCCCCCTTTTCTGTGGAGTTTGGTCTCTGAAGGATGCTGGAGACTGTTCAAAATCACAAAGTGCCAGTAGCATTTTCAGGCAGCAATAGTCACTGAAGTCCTACTGTTCATATAAATAGTAACATCAAAAAAAGCCCGTTCACACAGAGATTGAAATCAAAACCGAAGAGTCCAGAGAGTCCAAGCTACAGAGATGGGATGAGATGACAAGATGAGATGATGAGATGAGATGACGACTAGATCTCCTGACATGCAATAGACAGCAGTTTGCAAGTCCTGTTCATTTTTTCTGTCCTCATCCATGTGCATCTCAGTTTCTGTGAGTCTGTGTTTGAGGCACTCCTGGAACACCTTCACTTGGCCTAATCAAAGAAAGAGAAGTTCTTAGAGAGTTAAGAAATTGTCTCTTAGTAAGAGAAATGATAAATTCTTCAAAGAGCTGACGGTTCAGTTGAGTACACAATAGAAAATGTACTTAACTCTTTATTTGCTCCAAAACCTTGTGTTTCTTACCAGCTGGATACGAGATAGCAGGAACCCTCATAGTCTGGATTCATAGTTAATACCAATAAGAAGAATGCAGGGGATAGGCTTTGAGTATGTAAAGTAGTTAGAGCTCATAGGGCACTTCAGTATTTGATCAAACCAGAGGTTTATCTCCAGGTATATTTCATATCCAGCAGTGAAAAGACACATATTCAGGGAACGCATTCAAAATCAAGGTGAATTTTTTCATGACTCCTGTCCCCAGCTGCTATTGTGCTTTGTGTATTCTCTCAGCATACACAGCATTGTGTGAAATGCACATCAGTGCTTCTGTCCTCCACGAGTTTTTTTCTAATTCTATTTTGAACCCACTCTTTTATTAATGTCTTTCCAGTGTCCTGTAGCAGGGGTTCCACACCTTAACTGCGCATCATAAGTAAAACAGTTGATTTTGTAAATCAGTTGTTGGGGGAGGATCTGGATCCCAGCACTATGCCGGATGGAAGAGAGAAGTGGAGATCTCCATGGTTTAAAGCATTTAGAGGTTTCTGCTTATTACAGACTTCCTAGGGACTGGACAGTTTTGAATCTTCTGGGACTTTTCAGGTTTCCCTTTTGTACGTTGATGGGGCTGTTGCTGGTTGTAAGTTGGGGTGTTTACCTCAGGTTATTTCAGGTTCTATAACAATTCTCATTTGTTATAATTGCTCTAAGATGGTGTCCCCTCCTGGCTCATGGCAAGGCATCCCTGATGATTGGCTGAATTTTGCTGCAGCGGTGCACTGCCATTCAAGGCAGACTCCTCCCATTTTCTTCCTTATATGGTTTGTACCTCCCCTTGTTCTCCTTACAAGGGTTGCTCCTCCCATGGACCGCCCCTGGGCCGCCCCTTTTCTAGTAGGTTCCTTCCCTGGGTTATAAAAGCCTGATGCTCCTCCCAATAAATGCCATTTTGCTTCACCCCTACCTGCGAAGTGGTTGTCCTTTCTTCCCCTCAGGGTTGTGTCTTATTGGAGTGAACCCTCCTCTGATAATCAGTGTTACTTTCATGATTGCACTGCTTGAAGGTTGTATGGAATCTTTGGTTTGCCTAGAGGAGCAGACAGGGGGGAGCTGAAAAAACTGAAATAAAACACTGTATTTAACATTTACAGGAGCACCTCTTGCAGTAGCTCAGAAATTGAGCAGAGTAAACCAGACTCTCACCCTCCTTGTTAGTTACTCACATTGCTGTGGTGTGCTGCCCTTTTTGGTTTAGCAGCACAGAAGGTGACTCTCTTGCACCACTTAGGGAGCCATCAAGAGCCTTCTCCTCCAGCCAACAAAGTCAAACAGTCGAAGGTGGCCCAGGTCCAATCTGGCCTGATGTGGACACCACTGCACACATCCTGGTTTTGGTGGAGGGTAAGGAGGGGTCGAAGGGTTGGTTGATATTTCTGTAATTGCTTTATTTTGATACGCCTCTTCACTTCCTGTCTTGGAATAGGAATGGAAAGAAAGTTTATTAAAAAAAATAGAGAAATTGCTCTGAGGTGAGTTGCCACAAGAGAAGGTCTGGTTCTGCTGTTATTTTAGGCTTGCATGCCAAGGAGGGAATGCTGCAGTCCTGTTTTCTACCTGGTCAGTTTAGATTTTCTACTTAAGTCAGCACAGTTGGCCAGTGAGCCAAAATAATCCATCCCTGAATGTCTCCATGGCCACAGAGGACTGGAAGAAGCAAATCTTGATTATCACTGCGTTCACTGGGGCAGAGTTAAAGGCTGAGAATTATGAGCCCAACCACTCTGCAGATGTGAATTAATACTTAGAAACTATTAGATCAACACGCACATGTTGGTCTGTTGAGATGCCACTGTTCACAACAGAAACCAAAGGGGATTCACTGGACCGAGAATCACAGTGATTTTGCCAGCCTTATAGCAAAATGAAAAGTATCAGTATTTGGAACAGAGACCAGTTATATGGAGACAAGATTAGAGAAGTCACACTGAATGGTGATGTCTGTGTCACAGAAGCTGACACCTGCAGCACATTACACATGGCAGCAGCATCATACTTTTGACTAAACAGCCGACTCTGTGACCCTCCTGCCCTTTCAGAGTCAGACCATGTTACTGTCCAACATTTTTTCTGCGCTTGTGCTCTGTGTTTTTCTTTCCTTGTCCCTCTCTAAGGGTTATAACATTGCAGGTAACTGGTATATTAAAAGAATTTTCTCCCCTAATATAGGTAGGCCAGAGGTTGCATGTGTGTAGATAACAAACCATCTTTGTTTCTTCTGAGCAGAAATTGACTTTGTTCTTCTGGCCAGTCTGTTACCAAAATAAGGGGTTATTTCTTTCACCACAGAGAGAGTTCTTTAAACTCTGATTTCATCTTCCTGTGCACTTGTGAGTCCCACCAGCCCCCACAGTAAACCCTGCACAATTTCTTCTCCACTCTTCATTCTCAGAGCCTCAAGTCAAGGCTGGAGGAGCCTTGGTGTCCTGCAGGGAACACGGGAGACTGAAATGCTTTGTACTCGCTTGACCTTTCCTCACTGAGGGGGTGGATGGTCACTAGAACAGACTCCCCAGGGAAGGTGTCAAGGCCCCAAGCCTGACAGAGTTCAAGGTCCATGCTCTCAGTCATACAGCTCAGTTTTAGGTAGTCCTGTTGACGAGTGGGGAGTTGGGCTTGATGATCCTTACATGCATCTTCCAGCTTTAGATATTCTGTGATTCTGTGACAAGGAACACAAAAAATGTTGCAGCGGACAAAGCACAGGCTGGTCAGAAGCTATGGTGGTGGGGTTCATGTAGCTGTGTCCACATGCCCATCTCTGAGCAAATTCCCCAAGAGTCTTCACATAGACCACAGAGAGTGGCAAGAACCTGGATTACGTGAGGCAACAGCAAGTTTAAACATCAGGCACATAGTTTTTTATCATCAAGCCTTTTGTAAAAGGACACAGAATAAAGGAGAGTTAAGAAGGCAGCTTCTCAAGAACTCTTTTGCAGGGAATGGTGAGAGGTCAGGGACACCCAAGCCCCTTTGCCCCAGGCTGTCTCTCAATGCCCTGCTCCATATCACCCTCGGTGTCACACATCTTCCAGGGGAGACTTCCACCCATGGCTTGGGGGTGAACAGCCCTCAAGTACATCCCTGGTTACTCCCTGGAGAGGCAGAGCACCTCCAGGGTTGCTGTATCATCCTGAAATCAGTCTGCACAGAGTGAACAGTAAAACGAGTTTTAGCCCGCTGCAAAACAAAATTAAGAAAGTAATTACTAGATCTAAAAATGGATAGAAGGAGACAAAACCATAATACACCTTTTTATCTGCCTGTGCCTGGACCTGTTCCCAGTCTTTTCTTGGATTTGCATGGGGAAGAGCTGGTGAGACATATTTGCAGCTTGTTAGCACGGGGGCCAGTTCCTGAGATAAGGCTGGTCCCTCTGGCAGCATTTCCTCGCACTGGAACTGTTCACTTAGGGGAAAACCTCTCTGTAGACAGACATCTCTCCTTCTGGATCCCACTCAGTAAAAAGCAACTCCATGGGAGTTTCCCATAACCCAGACCCTGTGTTATTAGTTCGGTTTGGGTAACAACTTGGTGAGAGGGGCGCTGAAGGGAATTTTTATGCTGTATTTGCTGGTGGAATGCAATGTCATGCTGGGTGGCCAAGGCTATTACCACCCTGGCAGTCAATAGATCAGCCAGTCACACGCTGTAGACAAGTTTCTGTTTGGCAGAGGAGCTGCAGAACAGGAGTTGAAATGAATCCGAGTTGGCATTGTCTGCAGCCTGTGACTCTAAAACCACTTCAGTGGTGACACTGAACTTATTATTTGTGTAAAGAACTGCAATAAGACAACCTGGTGCTTTCAGTTTATGTCTCTCTGGTCACATAATGAAGAAGACTAATTAAGTTAACCCCGACTGGCAAATGGGAACAATCAGCCACTGTGAGGAAAATACAAGTACCTTGTCCTGGTGTTCTGCCTACTGCCATCTCAGTACAGATTTTGGAATGTTTTTCTGTACCTCTGTATCTAATCCATGTGATTAGATAGTTGAAGATGTTTTAAACAAACACTGCCTTCCTCTCAGTCATCTGCCCCAGCATAAGTGCAAGGAAGGAAGAGATGTATAAAGAAGGAAGAGATCTTTCTTGATTTGAGATTCCTGATATCTTACCTAACTCTTCTCAAAACTAAAGCTTCCCTGAAACCTCACATACCTGCCTAGTGTCCTTGTGACACAGGTTTTGTTCAGGATGTGAATGTGGTACAGGTGTTCCATGCTCCTCCTGCCACCTGTAGAGACCCTGGGAATGGCATCCTGGTGCCTAAAAAAAGACCTCAATAAATGATGCAGGTATATCTGTCATACAAGTGCAAAGTGCAGCCTCTGGTCCCAGTGCATTTCCCTATGGTCCAGGTGAGCTTGCAATGGGAGACCTGGAGATATCAACCACCTCTTAATTCTTCTTCCAGAGTTTCAGTAGCCTTGCTTTTGACCAGGGAGAGGAAGGGATCAGGCAGTCACAGGGCAAGGCCACCACTTGCTGCTGAGGAACTCCCTTCCTGGCAGAGCTCCTCTGGTTCAGGGTCCCCAGGACATGGCTGAGATCAGGGGGCAAGCCAGCGAGTTACCATCAGCAAGATTTGCAGGCTTTGCTGAGACCTAAGCAATCATTTCTATCCTCTCTATCCTCACAACAGCCTCTATAAAAATAACAGCACAATTCTTGAGAAGGCCTCCATTGCAAACAAGGAGATGCTACATCACTGTTTGGAGAAAGGTCTGTATGTTCAAAGTGCTTACTAAAGAAATCTCTAAACTCCATTTCCAGAAAAGTAAGGTGTCTAGGAATCAGTTTTCATGAGAAAAAAACCACATCTAGAAGAAAGTCCCAAAAAAAGTCCACAAAACATATAATAAGCATATTATATTCTCAGTGAAGTCCCACACCTGGTAAAGCAGACACTGAGAACCCCACTTAGGAGTCTCCCAGTCTGAGGAAGAGATCATAGTGAATTTACTTATAGCCATCCATCCCTTTTAAAAGACATGCTGTTGCTTTGAACTTATAGCTCCTGAAGTGCTCCAGCTGAGGTCTTTTTAAAAAAAAGAAAAAAAAAAAAAAAAGAAAGTAAAACCTTTGAAGCTGAAAAGTCATAACGCAATATCCACCTGCCAAATGAGGCAAATGAATTTATTGGGATTTTTTCCTCACTTTGGACTTGTAAAACTTCCTAAGTTGGCATTCTTAGTAATTATGGTTGTTACAGTGGGAGTGAACAGCAGTGCCTGACAATGGGTTGTCAGGGTGAAGAGTACGGGGACTTATTTACGCTTCAGGCATGATGCACCAACTCTATTTACTTATTAAAGAAAAATATAAGTCCTTTTCTATTTCAGAGAGATGGTTCTGGATGTCAGATGAAATTGTGCCCACCTATTTTTCCTTGTGTACAGTTGGTGGCAAGACTTCCTGCTCTAAAGCACAGTGGTACCCCACATCACAGACGGGGCACTGAAGTGGCAGGCAGCACTCCCAGGGTCACAAAAGCAGTGTGTGAGAGACACTGGAGTTTTGTCCCTTTTCAGGGTGTTAGGCCATGGTCACCTAAGGGGATTATGGCCCAGAATCCAGCTATGAGTAAATTCTAGCTCCAGCCCCTTCAAACAGGATGTTTTCCACAGTTCAGTGAGAAATATTAATTTTCTTACCATTTTTTTGGTCTGTTGGGATGCCATTATCTAGTTTCTTCATGCTGCTGCATGACCTCAATGTCATGAAGCAGTCAATGGAGTTTAGTGGAAAGATAGCTCTATTGCCTGCTTTGAGACATTCTTTCTGGCTGCCAGGTTGTTTTCTCCTGCATTCCTGCTCCCCTTCCCTGACAGCAGGAACTTTGGTAGTTGGCTGGAAACATTTGGAGCCAGAGTTGACCTGTCACTTCACTCATCCTTTTCTATCTCAACACAAATGTTGAACATAAATGAAATGTAGCTCTGACTCAAGCTCTTTGTGAGGGCAGTTGGGGCTTGCTTTAATATAAGTTGAAACAAGACACTATAAAAATTTATCTGCCAGACCCTTGAAAGGGCATCAGTGCTGAGACAGAAGGTATCACACGAATGAACAGGTTAGTAAGATGCCACAAAAAATGTGGGGAGTGTTTGGAAGAAGATAGTAACGCCCAGTTGTCACTGCAAACTTCACTTCCTTGTTCAGATATCACAGTTTTAGTCCTTTACAAAAAAGACTGAACACTAGCAGACTGGGAGACAAAAGGGTATTTTCTCATGGAGCAACACTCTGTTTTCAGAGGTGTCTTACAAGATGCAAGTGTAATCTGACAGCACACTTCATCCAGAGAACGCTTTCTTAATCCAGGGATCCTGAGTGGAATTTTAAGGTTGTCATCGCTCACTCAGTGTAGAAGGCTCACAGTATTAGCTGTGGCTTCGATAAGAGCAACAACATCCAGCTCTTCACCAGGCTCGTCAGGAAAAGCAAGAGACCTCAGAGCAGGGCAGAGGAAGACTCTCTTCATATTGCTTTGGATAGCACATGTTTCTTCCATTGTGCTGTTGGGAGACATGGAGCTGTGATGTTTATTATGACAGCAACAGTGTTTATCTTACCAGGATTATGCTGAAGCAAGTTCAATTGTATTAGCATAAAACACATCAGTGCTGGGAGTGACGCAATGTGTTTAGCATCAATATAAAGGTTGCTAAGTTTTATGCTTTCAGCTGGAATTAGGGCAGCAACAGGACACTGGAGCATATGGAACGCATTATAGGCTTTATGTTTGTGTCTCTCAAGGAGGATTAGTACACTTGCAAAGATTCTTTATGCGCTATACCATGGGCAGTGATAGTTTGTGTGTAACAGGTCGAGGTTCCCTAACCTCCATCTCCCCATTTAAACCTGAACCCATGTTTGGGAATTCTTTAGAAGCTTGACAGCTGTTCTAACTTATAAACATTATGCTATATCTGCAGCTTGATGAGTTATAAAAGAATCGCAATATAAACAGCAAAGCCATGGGCAGGATAGATTGGATATAAGATGTGGCCAAGTTCCCTCTCATCTGTATCTATCGATGTGTGTTAGACTTGGTAAGGCAAAACTGTGCAAAGAATCTGGATTTTATATCTGCCTTGTAGGGATTCCTACAGCAGCCTTCACTGCTGAAGAGTTGCAAACTCGGGAAGGCAAACCCCTTCTTCTCACCCCCTCCTTTTGCCTTGCTTAGAAAAAGTCAAACTTTTACTCTCAAGGAAGGCAATCCCTCCTCACTGACCAATGAATCCTTTTTGTTGGAACCATCAGAAGATTTGAGGTGTCCAGTTCCCATTGATTTGTGCCATGATGAGCCCTCGCTTCCTGTCCACGCCTTTTGAAATCTCCTGCTTTATTAATGACTCTTCTTTTTGTGCCTTAAATCCAATCTTCTTCATTATTTAACAGAATTGCTCTTATTAATAACATGCACACAATCCTGGGTCTGAGTCATGTGTGTGCAATGGGATATGCCCCCCACCCACCCACACACTCATGGATTTGAAAAGATGGGTTCCACTACTTCATAATCATGGAGTATATGGAAATTATCTGTCACCTATGTCCTGCAATGTACAGTTTCCTAACAGCAAAACAAAAATGAAAGCCTCAAATAGTCTGAGAGAGAAACATTGCACTATAAATATCAACAGCAGGATAAGTAGTCTTCTTAGAGTCATCATACCTTTTTATGGTGGCTTTGCCATCCTCCTGCAATGATTTGATCCTGAACCATTGAAATAATCTTCCATTCACCCTCCTTCAATGGCTATTTCACTGGGAGTTGTGCTCTTTGAATGAGAGCAAAAGGCACCAGTGTGTGTGAGCAGGGAGGACTGAAGCAACACCACTGGTGCAGTGTGTTCAGTCCCTTCAGGGCACTCTTCAGCCACCTCCCTTGTCCTCTGTACAAGCACATCAGGACTGAAAGCTTTTCTGGGTTCCATGGGTTATTCTGATGCTAATGCCTTCACTCAGTTTTTCAGTAAGTTAACAATAAATTACAGAACTACGGGATGTCAAACACATATGTTCTTCTGGGTGGTATTTTTGGGGTTTTGGTTTGGTATTTTGTTTTTTTTGTTTGTTTGTTTTGGGTTTTTGTTGTTTTGTTTGGGTTTTTTTTGGTTGGTTGGTTTGGTTATTGGGTTTTGGTTTTTTTGTTTGTTTNCAGTTTAAAGCCATTTGACCTTGTTCTGTCACTATATACCCTTGTGAAAAATCCCTCACCAGCTCTCTTGTATGACCTCTTTAGGTATTGGAAGATGCCATAAGGTCTCCTTTCTCTGTTCCAAGCTGAACAAACCAAACTCGTTCAGCTTGCCTGCATAAAAGAGTGGCTCCATCCCCCTCCTTTTCTTCATGGCCTTCCTCTGGACCACTCTAACAAGTCCATGTTTTTCCTGTGCTGGCGTCTCCAGAGCTGAATGCAGCACTCTGGGTGGGATCTCACATGGTCAGGGCAGAGGGGCAGAATCCCCTCCCTCGAGCTGCTGGCCATGCTTCTTCTGATGCAGTCCAGGGTATGGTCGAATTTGTCAGTTGCAAGTGCAACATTGCACATGTTGAGCTTTTCTTTAATCAACACCCAAAATTCTTCTCCTCGGGGCTGCTCTCCATCCATTCTCCGCCCAGCCTGTATTTGTGCTTGGGATGGTCCCAACCTACCTGCCACTGTTGTGCACTCAGTCACTGGGACATTAACAGTAGCTCTTTGAGTGTCACCATCCAGCCAATTCTTTATCCACCAAGCATCCCATACGTCAAATCCATACCTCACCAGTCCAGAGGTAAGGACATTGTGAGGGATGATGTCAAATGCTTTGCACAATCCCAGGTAGACAATGTCAGTTGCTCTTCTCTCATCCAAAACCACTATGAGCCCTCCATTGAAGGCCACCAAGTTTTTCAGACATGACTTGCCTTTAGTGAAGATATGATGGCTTCACAATTCCCTTCCTTATATTACATGTGTCTTAGAATAGTTTCCAGGGGGACCTGTTCTGTGACCCTGGGCACAGAGATGAGACTGGCTTGTAGCTCCCTCCTTATTTCCCTTTTTTAAAATGGTGCTCTTATTTCTGCTTTTCCAGTCAGTGAGAACTTCATCAGTCTGACAAGACTTCTCAAATACAATGGATAGTGACTTAGTCCTTTCATCTGTCAGTTCTCTGAGAACCTACAGATACATCTCCTCAGTTCCACTGGATTTCTGCATCTTCAGGTTCCTTAAATGGTGTCAAACCTGATCTCCTACAGTGAGTTGATCTTCATTCTCATGGTCTTTGCCTTCTGAGACTCAGCTGGTGTGGCTGGAACACTTGTTCGTGAAGATTAGGGAAAAAAATGCATTGAGTACATTACCCTTCTCTATGTCCCAGATAACTAGGTCTCCCGATCCTTCTGAAGAGGGCCCACATTTTCCCTAGGCTTGCTTTTATCACTGATGTACTTATGGAAGCTTTTCCTGTTGCTCTTGACATCCCTGGACAGGCTTCCTAACCAAATGCCTCGCTGCTCAGATAATTTCTCTTCTCCTCACAGGATACCTGTCCTTACTTCCACCCTGTGCAGGCTTCCTTTTTGTGTCTGAGTTTGTCCAGGAGCTTCGTGTTCATTCACACAGGCCTCCTGTAATTCTTGCCTGGCTTCCTCTGTGTTGGGATGCATCACTCCTGAGCTCAGAGGAGGTGATCCTGAAATTTCAACCACCTTGGGCTTTATCCCATAGGACTCTACCAAGCAAATCCCTAAGGAGGCCAAAATCAGCTCTTCTGAAGTCCATGGTGGTGAGTTTGCTGCACACCCTCCAGAATGTGCTGAGGACTTGAAATCCAGTCTTTCACAGAATCAATTTTGTGGTCCCTGCAGCCAATGCTTCTCTTGAGCTCTACATTCCCCACTGTCTCCTCCTTGTTGGAGAGAACAAGATCCAGCAGAGCAGCTCTCCTTATTGCTTCCTCTGTCAGTTGGAGAAGGAAATTGTCATCAGCCCATTCCAGGAACCTCCTGGATCTCTTTTGTACTGTTATGTTGCCCATCCAACAGATATTGGAGTGGTTAAAGTTCCCCATGAATGTGAACATGAGGATCCTCCTGTTTGGCTGTGCTGGAACTCACGTTTTCTGTCTTGCTGCATTGCCTCCTCATCCATCCCCAGTCAGAGCTCCATACACTCCAGCTGGTCCCTGACACAGAAAGTGACACCCTCTCCTTGTGTCCTCTACTCCTTGTGACCCTACTGTCTGGACAGGATGGAATTCCTTTGTGCTGCTCTTCAGGTTCTCTCCTGCTGACCTGCAATCCCTGCCCAGTTTCTGGACATCTGTTGCTAGCACTGACATCAAAATGATAGGCATATGATGGATTTAGGTTCCCCTCTCCCAAAAGCCTTAGTTTAAAGCTGTCTTCACCATACTGACATTTTAGCATTTCCCTCCATGCAGGCAAAGCCTCCACTCTCAAGGGCTTTTTCTGGAAGCATATGGCTCAAATAGGCAAAGAGAGAAATTTAGAATTTAAGGACAACAAATTGTCTTTTAGTCCCTTATAGAAGGGGTAGAAAATCAAGCATATACTTTAGCACAAGAGCTGGTCAGAATATTTTCCCTGGTAGAAGTGTACAGCTTTGAAGCTGAAGCTTTGAAACTGGAAACATCTTATCAGAAAGCCAGAATATTTCAACAGAGAAATGTTGCTCATAGGTTTCACAATTTACCTCCTTCTCCAATAATCCTCCCTACTCTAGGCTGCAGGACAAGCACTTACCCTTTTTATGCATTTTATCCTAGTTGTGAAGTTCTCCTTTGTTTCACATCTTTCCTATTTTTGGCATATTCAACTGTAGCTGGAGAAAGCCACCAAGAAAAAGCAGAAGCTGCAGGGTCATTCTCAGGTCTGAAAAGTGGTGCAAGTCCTTACTTCTGCTCTAATAAAAGAGCCATATTTAAGTACCTTCTTCTTAAAAACCCAGCCTAAAAGTACAGCAGGTCAGATATTGGTTTATCCTGCAGAGGAACTTGCCCACGGACTCCAAGTTCAGAGTCTCAGCCCTTCCCTCTCTTTTACAGATCCCTTTTCACCACTGAATGGCAAGTTCTGTAAAAGCCACAAACTTCCAAGCTATATGTAGCATAGAGCAGCTGCTTGTCCCAAAACCCCACTTAGCTGACTACAGCAACACACAAATTACAAGCTTTACCTAGTTGCAGATAACCCACCAAGTAATTTCTGGCTTTGAGCTATGGGAGTCAGTGGGGTTCACTCTTGCAGTTGCCTGCACTTGATCCAGTTCTACTTTTGAGTTGTGTTTTTCTTTTGGGGCCCCTGTTTCAGAACTGCCTGGGGTAAGAAAAGGCTAAGGGAAATGAAGTGCTGACTTCACTTTACATTATGACTTTTATCTTTACAACTAAGCATCCAGCTACATCCTACCCAATAGACAGCAACTTACCTGTTTTGTGAATAAAAAATTATACAGATAAAATGCTCTCCTGAAACCCAGAGATGGGGTGAACAGGGAGTGTGAGCTACTATGTAGTTCCATATATTTTAATTTCTTTTTCCTTTACTGTGCCCTATATATGTATAAGACTCTAAGTATCATTGAAATAAGATGACAAAGGCTTCCATACTTTTTCCTATGGTGAAAGCTGTGTAAGAAACACAGACCTCAAAAGGCAAAGTGGAGCAGACCCTAAACCACCATTAACAACTTGAGCTGATTGTAGATTCCCACTGACTTCATTAAAATTTTAACTCACGAGCAAAGGCTGCCTCCACATAGCCCAGCAGAGAGCGGGCAGAGATCCCAATTTGTCTGAGGATCAGCCTAATTGAGCTGAAAAGACCACAGTGCTCAATGCCATGCAGATTGAAAAGGCTGGGTCCTGAAGCAGTAATGGCCAAACTTTTTTCCATGTTATTTATGAGCCACTGAACTCTCATGGGCCCTGATGTCTCCAAATATTAGACTAGGAAGTCTAGAATGGCCAGATGTCCCTGTCCTCATCTTTACTGCTCTGAAGATTCATGGTGGTGATATCGTGACTGAATTTTGAGGAAGAGAGCCCATTTAGTGAGACTTCTCTGTGACTAAACTGTGCTGCTTACAGATGAAAAACTCCAAGGATACTCAGAACACCTCCAGGACTTCCAGCACACTTGCTTCAGGACAGTCACAAAAGCCTTCCTGACAGACCTGAAGACCTGAAGGTACATTTCAATCTTACATTACTCAGCCTCCTGTTTGTTCACACACCCTGTGTTGCATGATGCTTAAAAAGACAAATAGGCAGTGATGGGAAAACATTTCTGTGGCTCACTGTGGCTTTTGCTCCAAAAATACACTGAGCAGCTCTATGCCACAGGCATGCAAATGAGAAAGGGCTC
The DNA here is from genome assembly GCA_013396735.1 of Grallaria varia. Lineage (NCBI taxonomy): Eukaryota > Metazoa > Chordata > Aves > Passeriformes > Formicariidae > Grallaria > Grallaria varia. The sequence continues at coordinate 103,265 of VWZG01006627.1, forward strand.
AGTTTGCATTTGAAGTTCAGAAATACACTTGATGCATTTCCACCTGTCACTCCCACCAAGAAAAAAACTCCTCCCAGGAACAAAGTCCGGTGAGCCAATGACTTGTGTGTTAGGAGTAATAAACCCCTCTTAATCAAAGGACATAACATCTTGCACTGGGAAGGCCAAGCCAGTCTGGGAGATGCTGGCATGGTGACTTTTTTTTGGGAGCTCGTACCTCTACCAGTGCTTTTCAGTGTGCTGGAGGCATCAGCTCAGGAACTGTGCTGCCCCAGCCAGTCACAAAGAGGTGTTAAGGTTGGTCCTGTCACGCTGCCAGCAGAAACACAAGCCATGGACAAGTCACTTCTCTTCTTTCTCAGTTGGTTATAGGAACAGAAAATTATTTCTTTTTGTTCAGTTTGTATGAATAGTGCCTTGCTTTGCCAGTATCTGCACCACTTTGTTTTCCACAGTTATTTTAAAGCGGGGAGATGAACACTATTTGGCAAAGCCATGTGGTGACTATCTGGCATTAAGAATTCCTACAGTTTTTGATTTTTGATATGTATTATACTACTTCTGAGGAGACATATATGGCTTCCTATGTAACTTGCCCCACTGTAGAGCTGATAAGGGTCATGTAGACTCCAGAGCAAGTCCTGCATGTCTGTCAGTAACAACCTGCACCTGCTCCATTTACATGCAGTTGAGACTGGACTGTTAGTCTTTGTGTGAGCAGAGAGTGCAGAACCTGGAAAAAAAAGAGGAAAATAAATTATTTGTGTATGGTTGTATAGAAAAGGTGCAGCAAAGCCAGAGCACTCTTGTACAAGTTAATACTTTGATCATTTTCCCACAGGACCATATTTCCCCCAGCAAAAAGCTTCCACAGAGCTCAAAACATGCACACAAGTATATTATCACCAGAGAGGATAATACAACAGTCATAGAAAGGCTGAATTCCAGACTTGATTACAAGGAAAACCGAGAGTTCTTAACAATGAGTTCTGGATACCTTGCATTGCATTAGGACAGTACACACTGGATAGCCTTCCCCTAAAAGGAAAGCTTGTGGTCACACAGGGATTTGAGATGGGAAATGGGAGAAACACTGGCTCATTATTTACTTTTTTTGCTCCACAGTATTTCTGTGTGACCAGATGTTCGTAACAGTTAAGCTTGGTTGGGCTGTCTAAACTCACTAGTCCAAGCCTAAATGGACACAAGCCCACCAAGCACTGCATTTAGCTCGTTACCCCTCTTTGGGAAGCATCTAGTTCAAGGTACAGGTACAAGGGGTACAGCAATGTCATGAAGTAAAAGACTGGGCAGGTACCACAAGTGAAGTGACACCTACAAGCTTTAGGGCCACCTCCCTTTACAACAAACCTGACCATGCTCACACTGCACAAGCCTTGGTCCCCTCTGGACCCCAGACTCTTTTGCTGCTGCTTGACATAAGTTGTCTGATTTCTCTTCTGCCTGTTCAAACAGAGCAGACAGTTTAGAGCCCTCTGGGGTGGTATTTCTTTAGTAGGATATAAGGGTGTGTATAACATGGTTTTGATGTAAGGGCATATGGAGTTTCTTTGGGGTGTTACAAGGCCTTCTGGAATGAGACCCCTTTAAGGAGAGGGATACTAAACTCCTGTCTGCACTGGGGTCAGCTGGGCATCCTGAAACAGAGTGAGAAATTAAACTAGCAGCTGGGGACAGGTGATCAAGACTTGAGCTTGTTGCCTAAGCAGATTTGCATTATAACACCTAATATTTCTTCAGGAGCAAGGAATCAGGTGAGTGCCTCGGAGATGCAGCATATTGAAGTGCATGTGGGGATGCTGGCAGGGCATTTCCAAGGCAACATGGAAAAAGCTTTCAGTGAAGAAATAGGTCTTGTCAACCTGGGAACAAGGTCATGGTTTTGAAGCCTATTAGCCAAGTGTATCAGTACAACCACTGACACACAAGGAAGAGTAACAATTCAGGGCAGGTATGAGGTCTCACCCTGGCTGAAGTAAATTAATAAAGTCACTGTATGGACAGGCGACTTTACAGCAGCCAGAAATCCAGTCTCTGACTTGCAGAGAAATCTCTACAGTGGGAAAAGGTGGGGAAAGAAGAAACAGATCACAAAACTACATGATATAATGTATTTCCTGTAAATGCTTCAGCATGGAAAAACTGGTATAGTTTTCCATGAGGAAAGTCTCTTGTTGAATAACCAAGAGAGCAGAAACAAAATTAAAGTCATGCCTAGGGCAACCAACAGTTTTTTAATTGTGGGTTGGTTTTTTGTTTCATTTTATTTTCATTTGTTTGGGTTTTTTTTCTTTTAATTCCACTCTCTCATTTCACTCTGTATTAGGTAATTCGTTATCTAATTTAAAGCAGGCATTACATGTTAGAGTCTCCACACTTTGCAGATGACATGTTTAGACCATCTCCTTCGTGTGATATCTTTTCTGTCTGCCTGCATTGTTTTGGCTGCCAGAGTAGAAATCCTTTGCTCCTGACTTTCAGGAAATCTGGATCCCTCTTTCTCCTTGAAGTCGCTTGGAGCATCTGGTGCCCTGCCTGCATAAGCAAGAGAAGAGAAGACCCCAGAACCACAGATGACTTTGGAAAAAGTATCTGAAAATGTTTTAGGCACAATTTTCAAAGCATTGAAGAAAGTCTTTAAGTTTGCAAGTGACTTACCTTACAAACGACATGAAAATGTACCTCCCCATACTACAGCATACCTTCCTCTTCTGGAAAGCTGTAGATGTTTCCTCTTGGCTAAAAGAGCGGCTGTAAGTGGAGAGTGAACTGGAAGGTCATGTAAATTAAACTCCCTTTACTTGTTCTCTCTTTCAGGACTACCTCCACCTCTGGAAAGGATCCAAAGTAGGTGTAACTCACGTGGGACCTGATCCAGTTCTCATGAAGTCAATTCCATTTGCTTTTATAAGGATTGGATCCAGTCCATGGTGAGGAGCTGGAAGGTGCAGTTTAAAATACCCCTCTTGTGTTTCCTTTTACACACACACAGCAATTCCCTCAACTGTAGCTTGTTTCAGTAATAGTTCTCTGTTTTTTTCATCTGGGATCAGTTGTATGCAGCTTCTATCGGGTTATTACCTTGAGGCAAGAGCAAGGCTTTGAAAGTCTAAACTTCTGGGTTTTAAGAGTTACTGTTAGGTAGGGTTTGCCTGATTTTTATCTTGAAGCTTTTATTAAATCCTGTCCTCATTGAACTAGAAATCCTACTTATTTTAGGGAGGTGAGAGTGCTCTTGCCCCAAGCTAGCCTGAAAACCATAGCTACTAGAAAGTGCTACTCCCAAGAGATTTCTCTCACTCTAAATAAGGCCTGAGACTCTTAGGTCTTATTTTGCTCCCTGTTTCTGCAAAGCATTGCATGCTGAACCCTAATGAAATCCTTCCTTCCACTTCCTCCTTGACAAAAATTGCCATGCTGTTTGGTTTATTTAGAGTTGTATTTATAGAGTGTGACAGAACTGAGATAATGATAATAATTGGGTTTGACACAGCATGAGCAGAAAATGTGCAGAAGAAAGGAGTGGCTTCATCTGAGTTTCATCTCAAGTTTATCCAGGGATGGGGAAATTGTGGTATAGGGTTTCCTCTGCCTTATGACCAACAGGACCTGCTACAAGCTTGTAATAGCTCCCCTCACAAAGCGAGCTGACTAAGAGCATGTTTGTTTAGGTGTCTGTAGCTACAAGTTAGAAACTAAGATATAAACTGCAGAAAATCAAGTTGTTTAGGTGGAGGAGGAAAGCATGGGTAGTTTTTAACCCTTGAAACTGTCCTCACTGAGATCAGTGGGATTTCTGATGAGAATCCTTGGGGGAGACAGTCTGTCACAACACCACCTTTTTCCAGTTACTGGGGTGCAGTAGTGACCTAGAAAAGAGGGCAGTGACCACTGACAGCTGACCAAGCTGTGCTTGCGTCTTCCGCGTTGGAGAGTGAACACGTGGGAAGCAAATTCAAGAGGGCCTGGGAGCTGCTTGGGCACCCAAAAGAGGTCAAGTCTTGACCTCCTCATCAGAGGGCAGTTTCCAGCTTCTTCCCTGGCACCATCTGCAGGACCAACCTGGAAGTGACTCTGCCTGCCTCCAGGTAAACCCAGCAATCATGAACTGAAAGAGAAATAAAGTCAATAAATGCGGGAGCCTTGCCCCTGTTTAGAAGCCTGACTAATTTTCCAAAGGATCAGTATGTGGGTAGCTTTATGGGAATGCTGCTTCTGATTAAAGAACAAATCAGCTCCCTGATGCAATCTCTGCCTCTCGTGTTGAAAAATTAGTCTTAGGTCCCTCTCTTCCTCCTCCTCCTCCAAAACATAAGTTGACAGCCTTAAAACCTCCCAGTGGTCAAGCCTTTTGGCAAAGCAGCTATTCCAAGGTGAATAGAGCAAACATTCAAAAAGGGCATGCTCAACACATAGCAGAGTCATCATCCTCCTCCAAAAATGTGTACATTTGTGCATGCATCTCCCTCTCTGTAATATTTTTTTTCTCTCTGATTGTATGCTACTTCAATGTCAGCTTCCAGTGTAGCCTTTGTCTTCTTGTGCCTCAGACCCATGATCCTTAGGGATGGAAGGAGGACGTACAAATTGGGAGGAGAGTGGCAAGACTGATGGAAGGCAAAAGCAGCAGCCCTATGTAGAGGTCCAGTTCCATCCAAGGTGGGATAACTTAGAAAGGCAAGCAGAATAAGTTTTGGGGTTTGCAAGCAGAAAATACTGCGTGTGCATCATGCATAAAAAATGTGTTACAAAAAAAAAATAAAAAATAAATAAACCACAAGGACAAAGCAAAGCCCCCAAAGAGCTGTTTGGAAAGGTCAGCTGAATTCAGAGCAATTCAGGGCCATTGCTTTATCGAGGAAGCACAGCTGAGGTTTGCCAGGTTACACCCCTGGAGTAAAAGGAGAAGAGTGGAGAGTGCCAGAGAGACAGAGAGGAAAACTGGGATCAGGATGCCAAGTGCTTTGCAAATCAGCAAGCCTCAGTGGAGTTACGTCAGGGGAGAGACCAGCCCAGCAGCTAACTAAAGGCACACATCTCAGGACAGCAAGCTCCAGTCTCTGCCTCAGTCACCAAACTGAGCGAGCCTGCAGAGAGGGACAAATCATTTCAATGGGTGAACCCCCCCCTGAAAAATCCCTCAGATTAATCAGATTTGTTCAGAACTGTCCTACCTGGTTGCTTAACTATTTACCTTAAAAAAAGTCTTGTCATTTTCCCTCTACCCCAACCCTCTCTGTATTGAGGCAAAACAGAACCTTGTGGCTCCCTGGAGCTTTCTGTGGGACTAGAGGCTCTCAGGGTGATGGGAGACCCAAAAACCCAGGATTATGTATGGGAACACCTGACTGGAATAGATGCCCATCATGCAGGGCAGATCATGCTGGTGTCACAGCACAGGGCAGGAGTTTCTGCTCCTCTGAGGACACACCTCTGGGAAGCTCCATGTTTCAACAATGCAGTGCTACCAAGGGATCTGAGGCTGGACCCAACAGGGTCTCCAAGGCCCCAGGAAGAGCTCATCATGACGCGGGGCTGAGCCTTTGTGGAACAGCACAGACACCACACATTGCACACCATCTCTTCTCTTTGCCCCTGTTGGGTTCCTCTGTAGGTGTGAGTGTGCAAACTGCTCAGATGCGCAGAGATGCCATTTTCTAGCCCAAATGTGTGCTATGGTGTCCTAGTTATAGTGGCTGGGACCAGTTTATCACTGTGGGAATGTAATTGGAACTGTGTATTCCATACCCTCTCTGCCATTTATCATGAACTGTTAACGATGCATTGTTTGCAACAGCTGCCCAAGACACACCTGACACCTCAGGCTATGAACTGTGTCCATGGGAAAACAGAGATAAGAAGGTTCCCTGTCTTCACACCAATGATTCAGGTGTGATAACTCCCCTCTGGGAATCATTAACACCTTCACACCCAACCTGAGGGGTCATGTCTGCTAATGGGCCATCAAGTAGACCAAAAATATCCTGTGACTCACTGAGTAAATTGCCCGTTGTGAAAACCCTCCCCCTGGGGGAGGTAGTGGATGTTCCTATCTGAACCGAAGCATATATAAGCTTGGGGGTTTGGGACTTGGGGCTCTCACTCACTCAGACTGAGAGGAGGACCAGAACCTCAACAGGACTGCAACTACCACTCTCGACCAGACTGCGACCACCAACCTTCTGGAAGGAAAACAAGGAAAACAGGTTTTCCTTTTCTTTTTGCTTTGGACTCAGGGTGACCACGTGGTGTTCAGCACAGGGGCTGGTGAGCACCATTCTGTTTGTGCCCCAGGGGGCTGGGTTGTACAACTGGGTTTTGAGCGCTGAAACCAATTTTCCTTGGTATCAGTGTATCTATTGTAATCTTTTTATTAAATTGTAGTTCTGACTTCTAAACTCTTTTGAGTTGGATTCATTTCTCCTGCCGGTTTACTTTTAAACCAGCACACATGGCCCTCCACTGTCAGTTCTGAAGATGTCAAGGCAGTGGGAGGAAAAGCGACAAGAATTAAATATATCTGTATAAAAGGGGCTGTTTTAAAGCATGTTTCAGACCCATCACAGAAGTTTTTTAACTGCTTGTTTGTTTCAAAACTGCATTTACTTTCTCCTTCCCACCTTCAGCTTTAAAATCTTGGTTAACAAGCACTTCCAAACCCCAGTGTATATCTACAGGTGGATGAAAGAGGATGAACTTTTTATCAGAGCATGTCATGATAGGACAAAGGTTTTAATAGTCATTAATAGACCCTGAAGGAGGGTCGATTTGGGATAGATATAAGAAAGACATTTTCTGCAATCAAGGTGGTGAGATACTGGCACATGTTGCCCAGGCAAGTGGCAGGTGCCCATCCCTGGAAACACTTGAAGGCAGGCTGGACAGGACTCTGAGCAATCTGATCTTGTTGAAGATGTCCCTGCTCCTTGCAGGAGGGCTGGAATTAGTTGGGTCTTAAAAGTCCCTTCCTACTTAAGCTATTCAATTTTTATAACAGCCCTTTTGGGGTTTTCTCTCTGTCTGTCATGTTCTGCTGAGCAGAGAAATGATTTCCCACACCAAACTAATGACCTGATAAATCCTGTAATTATTAAACGTAAACTTTTGTTCCTAGACATCCTCTTCCTATCTTCCATTTCCTTCCTTTCCTTACATCCTTCACACAACCCTTGGTTGAAAGCTCTGTCTCTTGAGGATACCGAAGGAAATACTTGTCTATTTTTTGCCTCCCTTCATCTTCCTTAAAATGCAGTCGACTAGGCCCTCATCCACCACTGACTGAAGCCCTTGGTTGACTTCATCACCAAGGAAGGATGAATCAGAATAAACTGGTCACCATTTCGCATGAAAAAGGAGGAACAAGAGAATAACTGAAATTGTCAAGTAGCTGGTTTCAAAAACACTAGAAACATCTCTCTTCTCATACTGCAGTGCTCTTGGCCAAAAATTTTAATGTATTCAAAAGCAAATGTGCAAATTCATAAGGAATAAGTTCATCAGTGGCTATTAGCCCTGAGAAACCAGCAGTAACATCAGAGAATGATGCCTTAAGCACAAAAAAAATAAGTCATAGTAGTAAAGGGATGTATTTACAATGTTTCATGGATGTTCTCATTCAGTTCCTAATACTGATGGCTTCAGGACACAAATATACAAGCTGCAAAAAACATGTGGTCTGACTTAGCACAGCACTCCTTATGTGAAGAAGTCACACTGTCTGGATAATAGCATACACCAGACTTTTCTAACCATGCATCACACCCAGCCACATGGTATCTGAGAATATGCCAAAAATCAAGAAATTGCTGCCCACACAACCCTGTTCAGACTGTAGGTTGTCACCATCTCCTTTATGCTCTTGGAATTAAGGCACAAAGATACCTGTTAAGAGATTTTCCCTGGACCACTAAACCATGGAGACCTGAAGACAATATCTCCACCTTCTTTCTCCTACCTAGGACATCTTCCCTCTTTCCATTTCATGTGGCTTGTAGTAGGGAGCCAACCCACATCCCATCACTAGCCTATGCTGTGTGTGCATGTGAGTGAAGCATCCCATTCATTAACCTCAGATGGGGCCCCAGGGACTGTCTTCTACAGCATAAATCCCAGAAATTCCTAACCCAACCATGAAGGGATTTTTTTTCAGATATTTATAAACTGGATTAGGTCACCTTGCAGCATCTTTTTCTTTGTAAGATATGGATTTGCTCTTGCAACCTTCCCAGATATCCATCGCATATTAAACGAGTTTAACACTAGTTCTCTTATCCTTCTGAGACACTCACCCTCTATTCCAATTACTCAGAGTGAAATTTGACCACAGGTTGCAAACTTTATCCTTTGCATGTATTAAAGCAATCTCATGGGACATTCTGCTAAAATGAAATATTTCACTAGAGCTTAAGAACAGTTCCGCTTTTTGGAAGAGAAGGAAAAGTGTATTTACTCTCTGTGATCCTTCTTCCCCTCTCCTCCATGTTTTTCTGATACACAGTTCTATTTCATAATAGCAGAATGCTTTTTGGGTGCAGGTCACCCCTGATCACTGCTGACAGTCTTGCTTCAAGCATGCATATAGGACTCACACTGGCTCCAAACATCAGGGTGTATTGTCCCCTTGGATTGGAGTGTATCTGGCAGGCAGACATTGGATATTTTGCAGGGATCCTCCTCATGGTGGGTTTTCTCTCAGAATATTTGTGCTCAAGAAGCAATGTGTGAAATGTATATCAACTACAGCAATGGTCAGATGCCCCATGTCATTACACAGGACACTCTGCTCATTGTACTGAGTCTTTATGATGGGGTTGTGTAAATGTTCCTTTGCTGGTAAAATGATCACACTTCTAGCCATGGTTCGTGCTTACAAAACAGTGTGTCAGCCACATGGTTATATATGTCTCCAGAAAACCCTGTCTGCTTATTCAAACACAGAGAGACATCCAGTCACCTTCTGCAAACGCCTTTTTGTGACAGAAGTAATTTTGAGTGATTGTTGAAAGTTAAATAACCACTACATTCCATGAGTTCATAGTGCCTCTGAGTGTTGGCTTTTTTTTTTTTTTTCATTTCTGCTGCTTATTTTTATTTCTGTGTGTTTAGCTTGCCTAAAAGTGAATGGAAATACCATTGACTAAACCTGGAGTGACTCTCACACAATAGACAGGTCAAAGAAATGAAGAAAAAAACCCACAAAACCCAACACTTTTGACAAAGGAAATATGTCTTTAGGTGAACAAGCACATTCACAAACATGTGCACGTGTGCAGACACACGCAAGGACATACTTATGTCTCCAGATTTCTTGATAAGAGTGCACATGAGGTTGCCCAGCACTTACACTACCAGTAAAAGCACTTGTCATTACAATGATTGACTACAGGTCTCCACTTGTTCAATAACATACATAAACATGCAAACAGACAATGTTTGTAACATTCTTATGTCACAGTCTATGTAGAGACAGTGAGAAGAATGGTAAGGTAAAGTAAACACCCTGGGCAGGACAAAAATCATGGTAGGGAACAACTATCATTGCCCAAATATTTTATTCACAGAAATGCATTATCCTGCTACCTAAGAAATGAGATCAGCTCTCACTCCACCTTTCTCTCCTTTAAGGCTTTTGTAAATAGGAATTCTGAAATATCTGGGACTGCCAAATATTTATTTGCTCATACTTGCCCCTCCAGATGGTTGTCCCATCACCTACATAAATACACAGCCTATTATAGAAAACTTAGCAGATGGATATGTTCCAGGTTCCTCCAGCCACAACAATATCACAAAGGCTATATTAGGCCACCCACCCACCCTTAGAAGTGGTAAGTAATCTAGTTAAACAAAAGTGCACAGTATTCAAGAATTTTCAGTCTTCGAAAAGAGAAGAAACTGAAGCTGCCCACTCCTATTTTTATTTCAGAAGCTTGTTATTTTTTTGATCAGGCCATTTCTGGAGTTTTTCATTGTCTTGCTTTTTACAAGACTTATGTTTCATATAGATCTGTACCAATCTCTTAGACTGAACAATTAAGGAAGAGACCCAGCATAGGTTAAAGTTTAGGGGAAAGGAGGACTGGATTCAACTGCCACAGTGTCTTTGAGTTAATTTGGAGTGTATTGTTAAAACCTCTAAAGGGGATTATAAATACAGCAAGATTAGCCCAGTAAAGATCTTAATCTCATTGTGCCTCCTGTCCCAATTGCCACAGAAAAGGCATTTTGAACATGGATGAAAAATTTTCCAACAGAACACTTGTCAGTTAATGTTGCTTGAACTCAAGTCAAGTAGTAAATTGATGCACGTCAATTTCTGTCAGGAAACAAATGATTCAAAGAACAGCACAGTGTTTTTGTTTTTCAGTCTTTATCTTTCCATCTCTCACTTTGCCACCTCTTGAGTAGCCTGCTTTGTTTTGAAACACCATAACTGGGGTAAAGTAACAGATTTGACAAAAGAAGGAATTTTGATAATTAAAAACGGAAGCACCATTAAATCTGAAAGTAGATGCTTCCATAAAACAGCAAGATTAAAAATTCATATTAGAATTTCCCACGTGATAGAAATTATATTCCCCATCATGCTATTGGATACTGTTTTCCCTGCCAATCTTTTCCATCCATTTTAGATATATCCTAGGACAGGAATTCCGTTTTCCACTGTCACGCTCTTATTTTGTCTTCTCATTACCTTTCCTCCTCTGTAGAAACATGTAAGTTACTCCAGCTTACATGGTTGGAGGACAAGGTCACAGTAAAATAAGGGTTCAGACAAATGTTGGGCCTGTGAAGCAATTTGGTTTTTTCAGGGAATTTTTTTGGTGTTTAGTTCTTCTGGGTTCAACCAGCAGCACCTAGTTCTAGAAGTAAGAGTTGCTGCAGTATCTTCTTTTTATTGCTGCCCAGTAGGATCACTGTGGTCACTTCCTCAACCTGTCACTTACCTATTTCCACCAGTATCTTTTTTCATTGCAGAAAGCAGTGGAATCAAGTCACGATTCGTAAGGGAAGTCCCAAGAAAAGGGTGGCTGCAGCTTGCTTCTTTACTTATGCCCATGGTTTTGATAAGAAATTAGTCAGGCAACAAGGTGTGATTGTGAAGGGCTGTTCAGGAGCAGGGGTGACATGTATTTTCCAGAACACAAAAATGTGCATGAGAAAAAAGAAGTAGAAAAGAGGCAACAAAGGCAGGATGAGCCAGAATCCACTTCTTCTCAGTGAACTGGTTCTCCACTACCATGCTGGTGACCTCAAACCTCCCCAATATTTGTTCTTCAGACCACTCTGAGATGAGGCTTACACGCCGAAACTGGACGCAGGTTGATGAGGATAAAACTTTTTTTTAAGTCCAGATAAGGAACTGTTCTGAGATTGGAAATGCCAGTGACAGGAGCAATACTAGACACAGCCTTACAGCTTCTGCTTTTGATTTATGGAGCCCAGGCAAGCACCAGGCGAGCAAAGAGCAAAAAACCCAATCAAAGAGCAGAAACACGGGTTGTCAGCACCAGCCACTCTCCATGAGTGCCCCTGAAAGATGCTCACAAAGTGCTGCACAGCTGTGGTAACCAGGGGAAGTTTTCTTGGGTACCTTTGTGATGACCTTCCATTGCTCCAGGCAGGATTTAAATAGGGAGTGGTCCAAGTTTACATCTTCTTGACACGCTCAGAGAACTGCAAACAGTTGGCAGCATAGACCAGCTAAATAAAAAAACCGCATTATTCCTCTGACTTTACTCGGAAATGTGCAGCTAAAAAGCATGAAGTGGGCAAGTATTTTGTTTCTTTTGTCCTACCTCCAAACAGCAATGTTTGTTCTGTGTGGAGTCCAAGAGCAAGAAGACAAGCTGGCAGCCCCTGGTCCTGGCTGATACCCAAAAGCAAGTGCATGCTGTGCCATCCATCTGCAACAGCAGATGAATGAATGGGGGACAGGTTTCTTCTGTAACTCCTCTTTTTGCACCAACCCAAGGGTGACAGTATTTATCCTGGAAGAATGACTAACACCAGGGATTTCCCACTGGTGCAATCCTGTTCCTGGACAGAGGTCTGAGATAATGACTATCAGTGCAGACAAGCAAGGGAATGAGCGTTGCTGTCTTTCTTGTCCTGGTTTCTGTGGCCTCATCAATACACAACACGATGGCAATCAGCTTTTTCATTAGCAGATCTGGTGCAAGCTCAATTTGAAGGACAGATTTTACCCACAAAGCAGACTTGAAAGCTGGCACGTGTCCCTGTTTAGCAGCACCACAGCTCACAGAGAGAGGACTTCCACCTTGTCACCACTTCACTGGGGTGACAGTTTAAGTCTTGAAAATATGTCACACAGAGGCACAAGAACACTCTGTCAACACACTGGGCTAGCCAGGAACAAGCAGAACCAGAAGCCTGTGGTTACTGTGATGTTGTGTCTGTGGCAATAAATACTCTGCAGGGGGAAAATGGCTCGTATCCCTGCCCTGGGCATAAGCAGAGCAAAGGACCATTTTGATATACCCTCAGGTAGTGAGTCTGAAGCACTTTTAGGTCTTTCTGAGTGCTGTAATTGCTGCTGAACTCCTGTGTCACCGTGCTGAAAACTGTCCTGTGTGGGATGATGACCAAGGAGCCAGGTAAGGGCTATGACTTACTGTGTTATTATTATCTTATTACTGTGTACCCTCTCTGATAACCTTGCAAATGGAGATCTGCATAGTTGATGTCAAGGAAGGATGAGTTGGCCAAACAAGGTGAAGAATGAAATAGAACAGAATGAAGATGTATTACTGAAAATTTGAAGGAATCCCAGTATAAAAAAGTAAATTTTGACTGATTCAGAGTTATTTAAATATTACAGTTCACCCTCAATATGCTAATAAACTTCATGAAGCACATTCTACCATGTCTATTACTCAACTATCTGCCCAGGCCATGTTATGTGTAAAAAGGAAGAGTGAGATAAGATTGGGCTATATATAATGAGTGTAGAAATTATTCACCTTGTTAGGGGGAAGATCAAAAAAGTCTTGCAGACACTTGACAGGCTACTCTCCTCTCCCTCCTCCCAAGTGAGGACACCTCTTGGTAGGCTTCTGGCTATGGTTGTTATTATTACCTGGGTTAACATGCCATCATTATTATTAGAGCTCTATCACATTTATCAGTGATATAAACAATTCAATAAACAGCACTATTTGTGAATCTGTGATTAGGCAGGTTTATTGCGAGGGGAGCACTAG
>VWZG01006628.1:0-25747 GCA_013396735.1 Grallaria varia
GTTTGTTCACTGCCACATGCTGGCACAATAAAAAGGGCAGTCTTGAGTTGGTGTGGACAGACAGAGGGAGTGGGACTGCCCAAACTAGTGAGGACAGGAAATAAGCACCTGTCAGAGCATGCCAGAGAACAGCAAAAAAGTGTCACGAGTCTCCTGATATCCAGCTGCATTGGAAGGCTGCACCAGCATGATGTCTGCAGACATTTCTCTGGTAACTTCCTGTTGCATGAGTGTTTGTTAACCAAGAACCAAGGAAGAATTGTATTTTCTTTAAGAGAAGGTTGACCATTTTAATAACTCCCAGGGTTTCAAGTTACCTTAATAAGGAAAGACAGCTCTCCTGTTTTTCTGGTGGGGATTTGTTTAATTGTGTTATGCATAAAAACAGACCAACTTGTTATTATTATTGTATCTGAATGGAAATTGACTCTGCTCTTTGTGGTTTTCAAGGCTTACAGAACAGTGTTTGGTTTCTGATACTTCACCCCAGGGACTTTGTTTCCCCATAGCAATGGACTTTGCAGGAAGCACAGAAATCTCTTTTTCACTCTCAAGAAAGTCAACAGCATGCCCATGTCTAAACTTTTGCTAACTTAGCATGATAAAAGCATCTCACTGTAAATACGCAACTTCATTGGACACTGTTGCTACAGGCAGTGGCAAAAGGCCATGAAATACTGGAACATAGGCCAAACAAGCTATATAAAATCCAGCAGCTTTCACATCAGACTTTGTTTGTTGCTACAGAAGGGAAAAGGAAGCAAAATATTAAAGAACTTCAGGCTTCAGACACCACAATGCTAACCTGATGCTAGGGTTTAAGTGAAGCTCAAATTTCATATATTGAGTGCTAGAGATAAAATCCACATAGTCTGAATTAGCTATAGCCCCGCAGCAGCAAAGGTGCACAGCTCCTGCAGACACATTTTGGCAAACAGGTAGAAGGAAGACCAAAGCACATCGTGAGCTCAAAGCACCCCCAGATCTCCAGGAGCACTTACATGACAATGTCACTCACTTTTGTTCAACCACCACTGCATTCTGAAGTTTGTGACACTAAAACACCCCTGTTAGTCTTGACTAACAGCAAGGGAGAACAAAATCCATTAACCTGCCAACACAACTTGTCTCTAAATCAGAGCTGGAGCTTGATACGGTTGAATCAAGCAAGAGGAGAGAGGTTTCATGTGGGAGCATGTCTAGTCTACAGGAAGGGCTCTTTTTAGGGTCTGCCTGCTGTTGGCTCCACTCCTTTGTCTTGAGGGAGTACATGAGGAAGCACTAGGGATGAGAGAGCGAGAATCAGACCTCAAACACTGCTTGAGGAGCCTACAGGCTGGTCAAAGCACTATGTGACTGTGGTATGGGAGCCAACCTGGCTTGAGCTGACAGCTATGAGAGGTGCAGCTGGAGCTGGCACTCTTGGGAGGCTGTCCATGCAGGTGCAGCACCAGAGCAAGGGTGGCTTCACCTTGGACACTCACCTGAGCCCTCAGAAACATCACTCTTTTCCAACAACAACAGAACATCCTGCTGGAAGCTGGACTGCACTGAGGCTGGGCAGTGCAGAGGGGAGAAGGTAGCAGGAACCTACTGGCTGCCTCTGCAATTGGAGAGCCAGTCCGGCAGCTTGGGGCAGCTGTTGAGATACCAGTCATTTTCAGCAATCTTTCACCACTGTTAAGACAGAACACCTGGCTTAGTTAACTGCTGGCCTGACTGCAGAGCAGTTCTCATGCTTTTCTCCAGTATTTATTGTTCTCTATTTTTCCCACTAGCCCTTAAAAGTGAACTGGGTCCTTTGGCTATGAGACAGCTCTTGGCCTGAGGAACTGGTCAGCTGGACTATGCCAGCTGGCACATCTGCCTCCAGCCCTTACAAACCCCTAGTCAGAGGAACATGGGGACTCACAGATCAAAAGCCTGGTTTTCTTCCTCAAGGCATTTATGATCATTTTCAGGTGGGTATAACCTGTACTCCTTTATGAAATACAGGTGCAGCTTTTCAGCTGAGGTAATAACTGCTTCCACGGCTCCCCTCAAAAAGGCTCTTCTGTACTCAGTACTTGGCTGACAACAAATGAAGAGCTTTCAGTGGAAGAAGAAGTCCGTTCTGCATCTAAGGCAAGGGAATTTCCACAACACTGGGGGTTGTGAAAGAAACATGGTGATCCGGGAGGTAGCCTTGCTCAGGAAATCTAAAGAAGATCATGAGGCTGATTTGAGTTATCTTCAAAGAGAAAAGGCAAGAGCAATGAATATGTCCATATTAAGCACATTTGTGGTTAGAGAGGAGTAAGAGTATGTACAAAGATCAAATGACATTCTGCTGCTTCACATGTTCCACAATTAGCTCAAAATACTACACATTATATTAATCAGTAATTATGTGTGGTCCTGCTGTCTTTACTCCTCTTCCCCAGGCCAGGTCAGGCCACATAGACTTCACAATGCTGTCAGGTCTAGCTCAAACTGGCCAAACACTTTTAAAGCATTACAGGGATTTTATTTTTTTTTTCCAATTAGCCTCTGACTCAGTTGAAATGGTATTTAGCTATCAAAGTCATATGGTTATTTTTTAAAATGGCATGTTTTCTTTTGCAATATGCGTGCTTAGATTTAACTCCCATTAAAATATGACAAAGAATTCTCATTTTATTTCCTATGGAAGATTATCTCATACTATCCACCTACACCATAAATGGCAATAGCTACCACCCTGAATTATTCACATCCTTGAGAGACATGTACGTAGTGACTCCCAGCTCAAGTGCTCTAGCTCAGTTCCAACTAGGACCTGTTGTAACTCACAAGTGCAGACATATGAGTAAGGTGGTTGTTTTTTGTGAGATGCAGCTGTGCAAGTATGAGGTGAGCAAGACGCAACCTTTTTTGGTGGGTTTGAAGGAAGAGAGAGAGACTGAAGAAGAGAAACGAGTGTGTGGCCTGACTCATAGATTTCTGAAGCCTCACCAAACACACTAAGCCCTTCCCTTCCGTAACTCCCAGCCTCCCCCAGGATACCACCGACCGCTCATTGCCTCCCACAGCTGGAGCTGGGCCTTCATGTGTCCTGATGTGTATACTACTATAACACTTTAAGAATTGCCATCTGAGTGCTCGCTGCAAAATCAACTACTACTGAGAGCCATTGATTATGAATGAGTGCTTTAATCACTTTCTGCACTTTCATCTTCTCCATTATTTCTGGAATCGCTTTGTCTGAGCCATACCCATGGCAGGGTTTCTACTTTCGCTGCATTTGTTATTAATAGCAATGTTAACATTAATCATAATATTATTAATAATATTAATATTTAAATGGGCATTAATCCTAGTACAAAATTTTGCTCCACGGGGATTTTGACAAAGGTTCTAGATAGACTTTAAAACCTTCCAATCACTTTCATTTTGCACATTCTCTTCAACTTACAAAGTCTATGGCTGTAACTATAAAAAAAAAAAAAAAAAAATTAAAAAAAGGGGGAAAAAGGCACAAACTACATACCATGAGGAACAAGAGGGTTTGCAAGGTCTCTTGGGGCCTGAGCGTACCATCCAAGGATTGAGGATTGGGGACTGATCATTTCAGGTAGCAGACACAGTGCCTGTGAAATTGAACACCCAAATTGCCAGAGCCAGGAAGAACTGGCCAGTGCTTCCTGCTCCCAGGAAAGTTGTGACATTCCTGACTGCTCCTCCCTGATGGCAGCCCTGAGGCAATTCTTTAAGGCTTCCAGGACTACTGAGTCTTGCTTACTGTCCATTTGCTGTCAGGGGTCCCACAAACACTTCAGCATTCCAGACTCCAAGATTTTCTCACCAAATAACCCTTGGATCCATTTGTTCCCAGCTCAGTAGGCTAGATCATTAAATTAGGCATAAATTCTCCATACCATGTAAGTGAGCTGTGGGACTTTTAATTGCCAGGGGAGCACATGGCTGGTAATGATCTTCCAGCCATCCTGCACAGCAGATCTGCTGGAATGCAGATCCCAGATGAAGCAGTATCCATTCATAGTCTTTTTCTTGGAATAACCAAGGGAAAGTGTTGCTCAGTCACATCTAATTGACATATGCTGGAGGCTGATGAAAAAACACAGCTCTGCAGAGGACAACTCCTCCCCATTTTCTAATTAACTCTGAGGCACTGAATTAACAGATGCACAGACTCGAAGGCCAAAAATCTCATTTTCCACTAAATTCCCTGCTAGTTCCTACACAGAATGGGAAAAGCACTAAAAATAATAATTACAGTATAATTCAGAACTGCAGTCATAACAGTATCTTCTTTTTTGACTCCCTCTTGCTGTGCTTTTTAGTTTTTTTTAATGTTGTGGCTTGGTACTATTAGGAGCAGAAATTCATAATGATCTAATGTAAACAGTGTGGCTTTTTTCGGAAAGGGAAAGCTTCAGATTCAGGCATCACTAGGTGGAGGCATTGCATGGAGCAAGGCCAGTGCGGCTTCCTGCTCCTGGGTTTCAGGATCCCAACAGCCACTTCCTACGCCAGATGTTATTAAATCCTCACCAACCCTCACACTGGGACACTCAATCTTTTCTCATTCTCAGTTATCTGCTCTCTTGGATATGATTCTTTCCTTAATAATAAGCCAATTCATCTCCTAATTTAGGTACCCAACTGAGTTTATAGCCCAACCTTCCAAAAATGTCAAACATGCCAAAGTTTTTTAAAAGTGACAGCAGGCAGTGCTGGCACATCCTTGGCTCATTTAAATGCATATGTATACCAAGCCCTTCAGATCTAGGATGAGGAGACATGTTTTTTATGAAAAACTTGGCTTTTCTTTTAAAAGTCAGCATGTGGTCTATTCTCTTCAGTCTCTGAGGAGAATCAAGTCCTGTTTACTTTAAAAATACAGGAATCAGAGCCAGATATCAAGCAGAACCAGATGTCACGACCCAGAAGAGAGCATACACAGATGGAAGGGAGACATATGGCACACAATTTCTTTCCCATTGTGACTGTCCCTGTCCAGACACCTCTTCAGCTTTTTCCCTTTTTGTTCCTGCAATATGTAGGGGAGTTAATTGCCAAACTTGTTTCTGTTTGAAGGCACAGATGAATCTTATTTTTTTTGTAACTCCCAAATATTCTGCTTATTCATCATTTCAGAAGTGGGTGAATTTATAAAATCCTTTACACATCAGTAATATCTTTATACAGAATCACAGAATATTCTGAGTTGGAAGGTACCCACAAGGATAACAAAGCGAAAGGCCCATACAGTGACTGAACCTGCAACCTAGACTTTATTAGCACCATGCTCTAACCAACTAAGCTAATCTCAGGGTTCCAAAGAGTCATTTGTCCTGCCACTTCTGCTGTGCCCCATTTGAAATTATGTAGTTGTGTCACACCTTATCTAGAAAGTACAAACCTAATTGACACAGTCTGTGTGTGCTTCACTAGGAGTGAGAGATAGGATAAGAGTACATAGCTTGAATTTCTTTCCCAACCCATCTGTGTCCATGGCACAAAAGAAATAGTTAAATTATGCATATTTAAAACAAACAAACAACCAAACAGTAGGAGTATTGGAAACTATCTGTTGAAAGAGAAAATATACCTTCTTAAGGACTTGGTCCCTTCACATCTTTCAGAGGACAGTAGATACACTGAGCAAGAAAGTGCAAAAGAACATATCAGCATTAGAGATTAGAGGAGGGACGAGGCGGTGCTGGGGCGTATTACCCTGAACAATACAGGAAAAGAAAGCACTCCCCTGACACATATTGCAAGTGAGATAAGGGAAAGAGAGAACATGGATTTTAATAATTGCCAACAGAAATAAAGCCCATCAGGGAAACTGCTTAATGTCTAAGCCGCCTGATCTGGAGCAGCAACTCAAAACCAATCTTTTTTGAACAGAAAGTTCACCTTAATGACTTGGCGAGCTTTTCACCTTTCTTCAGGGGGAAATAGCAATTCCTGATAAACACTGCCATGGCCAAGCAGAGCTCTAACTCCAGCTGCATTGCCACAGAGACCCAGCTCTCTTAGAGGAAGTCACACAACCTGTACTTTTTAATTGTGCCCCCTGACGCCCAGCAGACTCTTTTTTCAACCAGTTTCAACATGAGAAGCAATCTTAGAGTGGACTGAGGAAACAAATGATTTGTACTATTTTATAGCTCACTTTTAGTGACTAATGTTCAGTTTGACTCACGTACTGGTTAATATTATCCTAACTTAAAAGAGAATAAGCATACGCATGAAGTGGTGTGCTTTGTATTTATTCAATGAAAATAAAGTGTAGGGATGAGAGGATGAAATCCTGTTTCTCCTGTGTTCATGCCTTGTAGCATCTCTGACTAAACCAAAGACCTGGAGAGAGCTCCTAGCCACTGCTTTTGTTCACATGTATTACAGAGCTTTACAGCATAATGCTTCCTTAGTATTTCTAGGAAAAAAAAGTCTTTCCTTAGCACAGACTCATAAACATTAACTGTATTCTGCCTACATCAGCTTAAAGCTAACTGCAACTATGAAAGGAGGTATACTAGTTGAGCCACCATAGCCTCTGAACAAAAAGCAGAATGGGCTTCCCCCTCAAGCAGAGGTTCAAGGCATCAAGATAAAGGGAAAATGTAAAATTGCCTTTGTACTGTTCCACCTTCTAGGATGAAATACAAAAGTAAATTAAAAGAGGAAAAACAAACTAAACCAAACTAAAACCAAAAACAAACAAACAAAAACCCCCACAAAAAACCCAAACAAAACCAAAAAAACCCCAAGCAAACAAACAACAACACAAAAAATCAAACCGAAGTCTGTCAGACCTGTCCTGTCTAGGGCTATTGCATTGACTCCATCAGGTCCTAAGAGCACATTCTGGGTTTGGGCTCAGAGTACATGTTCCTCCCAATCACATAAGCCTCTATTATGAACTATCACAGTCACAGGTGTTGTGCTGCCTTTGGCTCGGGTAGCATTAATTTTCTTCACAGTGGCTAGTATAGGGCAATGTTTTGGATTTTTATAGAACACAGAGTTGATAATACCAAGATGATTTTGTTGCTGCTGAGCAATGCTAACACAGAGTCAAGGCCTTTTCTGCTTTTCATACTGCCATGCTGGTGAGGAGACAGGGGTTGCATGAGAAACTGGGAGGAGACACAGCCAGGACAGGTGACCCAAACTGACCAAAGGTATATTCCATACCCTATGACATTCATGCTCAGTATATAAAGTGGGAGGAAGAAAGAGGAAGCAGGGGACATTTGGAGTGATGGTGTTTGTCCTCCCATTTTAACTATGGCACATGACGTGGCCCTGCTCTCCTGGAGATGGCTGAACACTGACCTGGCCATGAGAATTAATTCCTTGATTTTTTTGGTTGGGTGGGATAGGTGGGAGGGCTTTTGTTTTCCCTATTAAACTGTATCTCAGCCCACAAGTTTTCTAGCTTTTACCCTTCCAATCCCACTGGTGGGAGAGTGAGCAAGCATCTGCATGGTGCTTGGTTGCTGGGTGGGGTTAAACCATGAGAGAGGTGCACCTTAGAATGTGAAACAGGCCATATCTTAGCACTAGTTGCCACAGAGGTAAAAATGTGGGATATAGAAGGAAAATAATGAAAGGAGAAAAGCCTCCCAGAAAGCACACTAGGGATGGAAAGATGCAGTGGAATTAGAAAAATTGAGACAATGTATTAATGTACAGGGCAAGGAAAGGACAGGGCAATTTGGAGCACCGAATAAATTTAGACAGGAGCAAGCTAATAGAAGAAATGTGTAGTTATGATTGAAAAATAAAAAATGCTGCAGAGAATACTTTCAATGTATCTTACACCCCGTACTGTTCAGACTCTGTTCGCTGTCAGCCTAAACAACTGTCCTGGTTTCAGCCAAGGACAGGGTTAATTTTTTGCAAGAGCTGTGAGAGAGTGTGGCTGAAGGGAATTAGCCAGGTCCCTAATATGCAATACTATTTCACATCATTGTTCAGCGCCAGGGTCAGGGAAAGGGACTCTGTAGCTTCTGAGTAGAAGGGCTTTCCTTCTGGTGGGGAGAAAACCTGGTGAGGAAGAGCCACTGAGTATTGTCACAGGCTTTATATGTAAATAAAAGGTATAAGATAAAGAAATTATTATTAATACTGTTTGTTTTCTTATCTCATTGCTGTTACAAGTAAATTGTTCTTACCTCAACCCATGATCTTTTCCTTTTGTGCTTCCAGTTGGAGGGGTAGGGGGAACAAGCAGCAGAGTGGTTTTATTGGGATGACTAAACCAGAGAATACCATTCCTAAATCATGACAACAATAAACTGGAAAATATCTGCTACATTGTGGTGAACAAATACTCTTCCATGGAGTATAATGTATTTGTCTTCCTTCTGAAGCTACCAAGTTTTCAGAAGTAAACCTCTTTCCAGCTAATCAGTTGTGGACTCAAGATTTTGTTTTTTTCTTTTTTAATACAGAGCAATCAGTACATCTATCTCTATTGGATTGCTTTTATTCTATCACAAAAAATTAGTGTATTTTCCTATGTGACTTACAAACAACAGTTTCCAAAGAGAGAAAACAGAGACAAAATTCAGCTTCAAAATAAACTCAGATATAAAAGGATAAGCCATTTCATGTCACGCTACATTGAAGTAAATAGCCAACAATTAACCAGGATAACTAAAACCTTTCTCCCGCACTCACTTTCAAACAAGAACACTAAAATAACTACATAATTATACTAAATGTGACTGTTTGAAAGAAAGTATCATGTAAATAAATTTTTTAGGAATTAAATAGTCTTTAGGAGTCTTCTTTTCATGGGAAAATGCTCATCTTGAGTATTGCAGCAAAACTCTGATAAGAACCATGAAAAAAAGCAGCCAGAAATCATAACAGCACATTCACAGAAGAAACAAAAAATACCAGCATAACTCCATGTAAATCAATGTACTTTTCTGTAGTACTGCAAATCCTACTTCAAGGCATATGAAGTTAGAAAGTTGAAAAAAAATCTAGCACAGTTTCAATATCTTTTCTTTATTATTTTTCTCCTTCTACATGGAAAATAAGAGGGTTCTGTTTTTAAACATAAATGAAAAAATCTTTGAAGGAAGGTGTAATTTTCAATACTTTTCTGAGTAAGTCTAAAGCTAAACACAAGGTAAAAATTTGACAATAATGATTATCTAAACCCTCCAAACTCCTAAATTTATTTTTTAAATCAGAAAACTGATTCAGTATCTACCAGAACAATAGTACCTCATCTGATCAATCTATCCTGTTCTCAGTGTTCATGGTTCGGAACAAGTCTCTAGTCAGTGAAGGCTCTGGAAAATTACACAGTTGTGAACCCCACATCAAGGAGAACAAGAAACTGCTCCTAATGGGTATTTGCTAGACATCTCAAAGAAAAAGGTATCATGAAATGCTGTTGTAAATCTTTCACATTGAGTATGTATTTCCACTCCTGGATCTTGCTTTCTCTTCCATCAATACAGATCAATGAAGAATACGTTCTACAATATACATACTTCTGAGAACCAACTAATAGGAATTCAGTGACAGATGCTACCCTGGCAATAAACATGAATTAAGAACTCACTTAACTTCAGAAAAGAACAAAAAAATCAAACAGAATTCGTATTTGCATTCGGATGATGCTCTTCAAGGCTGCAGTATGAAAACTGCTGCTTCAGACCACCTTGAAAAGGAAGCAGCATGCCATTTTCACATGGTGATGCACACAGAACAATGGATTGGGCTTCAGAAATACCAAGCGACTTCCAAGCACTCTGATAAAGCCACATGCCTCCTACTTTTTCTTTCATGAGTAGACAAGATACCATTTCTTGCCATTATCATCTGGTCATGTTTCAGAATGGCCATTTTCCACCCTCTCCAGGAAACCCAGGCCAAGCATAATCCTTTGAAGATTCTCAGTAAATTTCTGTGCATGTAGTTAAGAGACACAGAACAAGAACTTGTGGTTTCAGAGCAGAAACACAGTCTAGAACTTTCCATCTCAAAAAACTGGAAATTTGCAACTTCTTGACCACAATAAGAGATGACTAGGCTTAATAAAAAAAAAAAAAAATAATAATAAAAAAGACTAGATATCACAGAATTATTCAATAAATGTCTAAAAAGCCATTTGCTGAATGGCACTTGGTACCAGCTGTCCAGCTGAAACACATTTACTGTCATGACACATTAAGTGCCATCATGCACAGTACAGATTCTTGCAGCAATGAGGAAGCCAGACAATCATGGAGAAGCAACAAGAAGTGGAACAGAATGATTAGGAAAATGCTGATGATAGAAATAGATTTCTATTTGTCAACGGCAGTTTCAATTTTTCAATTTTTAAAAATGGTCTTCACAGCTCCTTCTTCATACAGCATTTATGGGGACCATGACTCTTTAATAATGCAACAACATCACCATAATGTTTACTTCTCATGTCTGATGAAGGCTAACACAATGAATTGTGTCACTGTCAAAAACCCAAAACATAAATGAAGTGGCACAGAGTTTTTATTTTAGAGCGCAATTTAGGGAAGGGGTGAGTAGTTTTTACATCTCAAAGAAAGCATTTACTTTGTAGTATAAAGATTTTGTGCAAGAAACATCACAATTCAGAATTACCTTCTCAGTATTACTTTAATAGGTGCTTCTTAACTTCCCTTTGATGCAGAGTTGTTCAAAGTTAAGGGCAATAAATACATTTCAGGATAAGATACTCTTTTCCTGAATGGCATTCGATAGCGCACATTTTTCCAGAATCTTGTATTTGCTGAACATGATTTTTCTGAAAAGTCCCCTTCCCACTGGACAGCTCCATGTTTTTGCTTAATGTATCTGATTGATTCTGGCATGCTTGTGTAGTCCTGTATTTCCCCCATTTCTATAAGAATCACTTGAATCCCATCACGGATGAGAGCATTATACATAGCAAGCTGCTGTTCAGAGGTGCCTTCTCGCAGGCAGCAACTACATGTTTCTGATCCCAAAATAATCATCAGTCTTCTGCTTTGCTTAAGGGTTTCATCAGCAACACTGACCATAGCTGCAAGTAATAAAGGAGCAATCAAAGTTTGCATAGCAACTTTACAACTCATGTAAAGTACTTCTTAATTTTAAAATTGCACATATGTGAGGCTCATATGAATGGTAAGTTTAAGATCTTCACACTGTCATTCATGATTCATGATTTACTGCATGACATAACTGACAAAAAAAATAGTTTTCTTTAGTCCCTAGGAGGAGATACCATTCAAAAAACCTCAACAATATTATTAATGCTGGTGAATCCTCATTTGTTCATCAATAAAAAACAAAGTGCAAACCCTCATAATAACAGAACAAAATTTTCAGGAAAAAAAAAAAAAGAAAAAGAATTGTCCGTTGGACAAATTATCCATTAAAAATAAGCAAATACATCTTTCTTGTAAAAAAAAAAAATGTGGGTTTTAATTGCATAGAAAAACTTCAAACCTGAGAACAATGTCTCAAAAGACAACTTATTACCTCTACTAATTAAAGCATACCTTCTCCAGCTAAATCATCCCTTCCAAATATGAAGAGATTATATCCACATTGTTTTTCTAAAACATCCGGGAGTATTCTACCGACAAAGGTTTCCAGACAACAGAAACTTCTGCCTTCACTCCTTTTTGCATACAGGACAAACGCATCATAGATTTTCCCATCTAAAACAAACACAAACATTTCTACTAAAAAACTAAAACTCAGAAAAATGCCTCTATTGCAAAGTTTCATTTTGGTCTGTTTAAAAATAATAATGGGGGCTGATTTCACCCATCTGACAGAATAACTTCAAATAACTAAAAAGCTCTACAAATCACAAGAAAAATGATCAGCCACGGAATCTGAATTCCTTTCCTATCACAGGCAGGGAGGAGTCAGCAAGTGAGCTGGATGCAGGTCTGGGGGCCTGCAGGAAGGAGCTCCCAACCCCAGAGGTGCCAGGACACTAAGAAATGCCCTCCTACAGGACTTTCTTCACCACCGCTCCTGAAACAAACTCAACAGCAGTTATGTCCACTTCTGACTGACCACAAGAGAGGGTGGGAAAACGGCAATTCTTTCTTGTAATAATTCTGCGCGGGAAAGGCACATAGAAGGAAAAACAAGAAGGAAGCTGAAGTTTTGGGAGTTAGAGCTGCATAGTAAGCAGGACTGAAGTAACCAAACCAAAATTAGATTTAACTCAAAAAGTTACAAACATAGCTTCCTTGAGTTTTTTTCTTAATTAGAACTCTATTAAGGGGTTCTGGAAAAACTGAACTCTTGGCCAAAAGTTGAAATTACTTTTCTGTGAAAACATTTAGGACAGCCCTGAGTAAACATTAACTACCTCATTGTATGCAATCCATTCACTTTCCTGCTATGGAGAATTTCAGACAGTCTTAATTCTGAGCACTGATGCAAAAAATATCTAAGATGTTGCCCTTATTTCAAATTTTTCATACCTGTCAACATATTTGTCTACAGTACAGCAAACAAAAACACATAAGAATCACAGAACTAGTAGCAAGTTTTCTCTTTGGCATCATAACTTACAGGATTTAGAAGGAAAGTGTGGGTAAAAGGGAAAAATTGCAAAAAAAAAAAAAAAAGAATTGCAAAAATTAGTCTAATTTTCCAAATAAATATTTAATGCATGTCTTTAAACAGTTAGTTTACAGGATGTAGCTCTGCTGACACCTATTGTTCATCATCAGAGTGACCACAGAGCTACATGTAAAGAAACGACAAAAAAGCAAAGAACAATATGCTAATTTGGGAATAACCAATAATTCTTTTTGGCCTATCTCACCAAGACTGTCTTCGGTATTACAGCTTTTATTAGCTCAAGCATGATTATGTATTTTACCCGTATGATCAAAGAAATTCTCCCCCAAAATGTCTTTGTGTGTATCTGAAAATTCCTCATGGAAGTTCCACATACATTCTACTAAATAATCCCACTACTGCTCAGAAATAATGGCAAGTGAAAGAAATTAATAAGCTAATTACACTCACATACCTGGTCACATTCACATACCTTCCTTACTTGTAAGGGCACAGACAGAATCACGGTACCAAAGCACCAAATCAATCTTGAAAATCTTGTAGATTATTAACATAATAAATGTTAAAATTAACACAGAGATGAGCCCTCCAGTCAGCCAACTTCGTATATCAGGAACTGCACAAAAATATAAGAAGATTGCTATTTATATGTTGAATTTGTTCAAATCTGATCTTGCACACAGATGCAATATTATACTTTTCATTTCTATTTACCTGTTTTTATTAAATAATGATAAATAAGCTACTACACCAATTCCTTCCCTATGCACAGGCACATGCATGCATACTGCAAACTGCACCTATCTTCCACCAAAATGATACACAAGAATTTGGTATCAAAACACCCTCTGGGGAAGTAAAGATAAGCACAAGCATCAAAAATAAGTATTTCTTACCTCTGTGTTTTAACATAATATATGATGCAACCTGCCCAAAGGCATTTGAAGCTTGGCAGACAAATGGTTGTTCATAATCTTCACTACTCACTTCTGAAATTATTAGCTTCACAGAATGCTTAGGACGTCCATCATAAGAAGTTTCTTCCCTATCCAAAAGGTGACAAATAGAACCTTAAAACCACAGCCTTTCTGGAATGGCTTCATCTCTAATATCTGCAGCACAACAATGTTTATTTCCTTCTGCAAATCTCAACCACAGTTCACAACAGAGGAGGAATCACGTTATGTGAAAGAAATCCAAACAGTCAGACCTCTCCTCATACTGACACTTAGCACATGCACTGGAAAACATTAAGACACCAAGACATTATCTTATCTGGGACTGTGTTTCCCCAAAGGAATATAAGGTTTCTATAGCTTGAAATACAAAACTATACCTTGCAAACCTAAGCAAACCCTTGTTATGGGCTTCCCAACACCTCTAAGAGTAGATGGACAGAGAGATTCCACAATGGGATACGATACCAGAAGAGACGCTGGAACAAGGCATCATCTAGTGGTCAGCACTAGTGGGACAGGGAGGGCATCAAAGGTGGTGACACACAGAGACAACACCAATTCACAGTGTGATTCCAGCTCCAGGGAGTGGAATCTAAACTGTGCTTCACCCCATGGATCAGAACAGACTCATAACAGCTGATTGTGCCAGGTTACACCATTAGGAGACACAGATTATCCCCCATACATTGTACAAGGGCACAAAAATGCTCAGACAGCACATTCAGTTATTGTGTACCATGACGTGTGACCGATCTCTGAACCAAACAACATTTTAACCCCCAGCAAAATGTGGGATACCGCTACCTTGTTAATAGCAGACCTCAAATGCAAAATTAACTAACTCTACTTAGTCAAGCACTATTCTTTCCTGAAAACATAGTCTAGTTACCATTTAAAATGCAAAATAAAAGCTTGAAACATGTCATAAAGGGCATATAAAGGACCACATGAATCACTTTCTGAGCAAAAAGTTACAGTAATTTGAACACTCTAACAGGGAACGAATGAATCAACATCACTAATGCAAATGACTAATGGTTTCAAAGATGACCATTTAAGTGCTATGAAGTACAAAAAACAATATTGCTTGTACAATATCAATTCAGTGATCATGTGCCTCTGCATTATGACCCAATTTTTTATGGCATTACAATTTTTTATGACAGTATAATATATTACTTTTATGTAGGGTTTTCTCTTGGGAAGGTCCCAAATAATTCAGCACTTTACTTCCCCCTTTATTTTATGATGAATATTTATTTCTCACAACTATATTCTTACTTTGAAGATATCATTCTAATTTCTTCATCAGTTTTTTGGTCATAGGTATTGCTTGAAAATTTACAAAAATTATCATATTTTTTTATTCAAAGAAGCACCATGAGATAAGGTCTGACAAAAAACCCACAATTTTTAGTTTCCAACCTGTAATATCTAAGAAAATTTCAGATTGCCTCATGCTCCAGTTTGTTTTTTCCAGTCAGATATCATTTCTCCTCTCCTAATTCCATTTAACCACCATCATCTTATCTCCCTCTTGCCTAATTCTTTGCTCTGTCCAAGTCCTCCCAAAACCCAACTCATCACTGGAAATCCGTCTCCCTTCTCCCTTCTCGCCCTGCTAAGCTTCAATACAAATGCCCCCAGTTAAGTCTTCCACTAGGTCTCCAGCTGGTGTCTGTCGTATTTCTCTAACTCAAGGCTCTTAAACCTGGAAATCTCAATTTCTCCTGTAAAGCACAGGTTTGTCCGCTTGTGATCTTTCATAGAGGCAGATGTGAAGGGAAAGAAGAACAGAGAAAAAAGAGAGTCTGAAGTTTATGCACCTGGACATGCCTGATCCAACCAAAAGAGGTCTCTGCCAGGTCAGAACCTGCATTACTGTATTACAATTATGAGACTGTTACAAAACACATTTTTCCAAGTTTGGAAATTAAGATTTTTTTGCAATGACCAAGAAAAACACAATTTCGTGTGAAGTCCATGTGCCTACTATGTTTCAAGTTTTTATTTCAAAGCACAAAGCAAGGGGAAGATGTTGCTTAATACTTTAATCTCAAATGTAGAAAGTTCCACTTTGGTTGCCAACATATTTTCTAATCTGAAAATATACTTACTCATAGGGCCTTGCAAAAATTCTGTTCATATAAAATACATCAATATACACACCGTTGCCTGTCCAAAACACCTCGTACCAATCAGCACCTGTTGTATTGCAATCCACTGTAACCTGTGAGCCTATAAAATTGTGTTACAAAGTAAAGAGTTAATTTCCATAACCTAACTAAAGTCTACACAATTCTGTTCAGTTTCCCACACAAATGAGCTAAGGATGGTACCCAACCTTTTCAGAAAAGTTACTCTGACAGAGGGTCTATGTACTCAGCAATCTGCAGATCCATAAAGAGAATGATAGGATGGAAAAGGCTGAATCTAAGAAGAAGATGCCTTCCCCTGAGGCACCACTTTGCCTGCAGATTTGATATGATCTGTTCTTAGAATCTCTTCCAGAGTGATGGAAAGCAACAGATGTGACTTGACATCCCTCCAATTTTCTTTGCATCTGAGAAATTTCCATAGGACTTTGTAAGCAACATGCCTCATTTCTTTTCCCCTCACCCCTCAACATTCCTCCTTTGGGAGATCAACAAGGAGGAATTGAGCCGGTCACTGAACTAGTTTTATTCCCCCCAAAAAACAAAACCAAGAAAACACAGAATAGGGCACTCCTTGAGTATAAATTTTCACTAGGATACAAATTCATATTTCATCATAGTGAAAACTACTTACCAAGTTCCACTTCAATGGAGTTGTTTCTTGGGTAAGATATTTCTGGAGGCTTTTTTGGTGGGCTCACTAACCAAAACAAACAAAGTGCTTTTCAGAAAACCAATAGGGCAGTTGCAGTCTGTTCTATGCTCTATAACCCAAGTACAACATAAAAACACGCTTGTACTACAGACAAGGCACTCAGCAATTTTATAACAAACATCACTCAATACTGAAAGTATCATATCTCAGACATCATTGCTTCTAACTTGAAGCTGAACTATTCTTCACTCCATCTCTTCCAAAATACAATGCCTCAAATCTACACATAGTCATACTGGACTGGCTGTTCCATGACATAAAAAAATCTGTAATATTGCATGCACAGATGCTGAGAAGGGTATGGGTAAATATCTAAAGTATTACCTCTCTACAGACTGGATAGCCTGTCACCAAGCACCACACAGATACGAAAGGGAGCCAAGCACTTTTAGAGTAAGTATGATTTTAGACTTCTATTATTCTAAAGGTGAATTTTAATTTCTATACTCTAGCTAAAGGCCTTAAACTTCCTTCCACAGCACTACGTATGAGGAACTAGAATACCAGCGACCCCTTTTAGATGTTTACAATTAAGACTATATATATGACACTCTCCAAGTGTACAAATTAACAAACATAAATCATAAAATATCTCATTTGGGCCCCCTAGCAAAGTACACAGGATTGCCTCAAATATGTCCTTCCCTTCCGCTTCTGAAAACTGGGTCTGCCTTATTGTCTAGGCCTCAGACCACCCATTTATGTGTAAACTTGCTCTGCTGTAGTCTTAAAAAACTACTTTACAAACTACTTTAAAAACTACTGTAAAACCACTTCAGTCACTTATGGCAAGGGCGTGGTATGATTTTGCTTCTACTGAGCAGAAGCCAAACTACCCTAAGAGAGAAGTTCTAGGGACAGCTTTTAAGACAAGAATGATCATTTAATTTGATCCAACCTTATGTTCCTCAGATTTTGTTTATCCATATCATACAGATATAGAAATACGATATATACTCCCATCATATATTCATACATAGTCTTACATACACGTATATGTATGCATACATATACACACAGACAAAACAGGCAAGCACAAAAAGAAACCAATAAATAGTAATACAATGTATTAGTAAGCCTTGAAATGTGTTTAAGCAGCTGGAATGTAAAAACAGTATTGGTATTGCATACCTTGATATAGCACAGACTTTTCAGTGATCCAATAGTGATCTCATAATACTGTGCTAGCAAAGGATTCCGTGTTTTACACCTACACCGTCTTTTAAATTTTTGTTGTGTTGGTGGCCCCCCAACATAAATCAGGGTCTGCTGATTGCTACACACAAATATCAGAGATGAGAAGTTCTTGCGCTGAGCAGCTTAAAACCAAAAGCAGAAGAGACAAAGGTTTGAAGGAAACAGATAGTACACATAGAGTGAAGACACTGCTATTATTTGGGCTTGTTTAGTTCATTGCTCTTGCATTAAGAGGATAATGTAAAAGGCAAAGAAGTAGGATGGGCAGGATAGAGGGTACAGTGGAAACTACTGCGCCACCAAGTCTTACAGGGCATCTGTTTAGGGACTTTGACAGCTGGTCTAGGCAGCAGAGCTTTGATGTCCTCCAACTTTGAACAAGGGAAAGAATCTTCAATATGGTGGCAACAATAGACAAAATATAAATGCCCTCAGTCAGCATTTATTTCCCTCTCATTTAAGTGAAAACCAGTAGACCTAAGCATGTCTATCCACAGATTAGGTCTCTCCGCTTTAGTCTTTAGAAATTTGTAACAAAAATTTTGAGTCATTATGAACATGAACACAGTGAAATTATTTACTTACCTTCTACAATCAGTCTGACATCTCGTGAAATGTTATATTGCTTTCCATTGTAGGTATATGTTGTTTCACATGTATAGTTTCCTCGATCACATACAGTCACATTGAAAATTATAAGGTCACGGTTTGAGAAGACAAACCTCTTCCCTTCCAGCAGTTGGCAGTCCTAAAAATGTGTAGGGAACTCTGTTAATCCGTATCACTGTATATTTACATGGTTTGTCTCTCTTCAATACAACCTGTGCACATTTCAACGGGCCACAGCATTAGGACGGATGCCTTGAAGAGACTCAGGAAGAGCAAGGGCAGTGGAATAAAAAGCACTGCATGCTTCATTTTAGCTGAGTTTTTAATTCAAAGATACCCCAGTTCATTTCCTTTAGAAAACACCTTTTGATATTAGAGAACTAAGAAAGTAAAATGAAAGTGTCAAGATTTGTAAAAGTATTCATCCATTAGGAGGCCCTCAATAATTAATTTTTTAAGGAACCTAAATACTGCCGGTATCATATGGACTGCATGGGCCTGAGGCAGGAATTCCACGGAAGGCACTACATTCTTGTAACAGAAGGAGCCTTTAAATTAGTGTAAACAACACGAAATAGAAGTATTTAATAGACCAATACTGAGTACATAATGGATATCTCATACTAAATCTGGTTCCATGCAAAAGAAAGTCGTGAATTCATTTCTCTGTCAGGTGAACAGATGCCACCTGGTGGATACGTGGGTCAACAGCGCTCCTGCATCTAACCTGAATTTCTACCCCGTTAATCAGAAAACCTGATACACCTTAATCCGCTTCCAGGTTGTTGGGGGTTTTTTTAATAATTTTTCTTCCATCTAAAATAAATCTTTATTTTTTCTGCTCCAATTCGCAAAGATCAGTACAGACAGCTATAAGACAGTACGAATCACCACATTCTCACCTTATACCAACGAACAGGCTGAATATTCTTCTCATTCCTGAAATAATCCAAGTGTGGACACACAACCTTTGCAGATGATGATGTGAATATCACCTGCTCTACAGCAAATTCTTCGTTTAAGCATAAACCATCAATCCTCTCAAAAACTGTTATTTTTGTACACATTTTCTTGCAACTTGTCAAGTTCCTGCAATTAATAGAACATAATTAACAAAATTGGCATATTTTGCAATTCAAAAATATATGGCATTCTTTTTGGAAAAGAAGTTTACAATTTCTTCAACAGATTTACTTTTATCTACAAGGAAAAAGAACGCAAAAATAGACTTAATTTCCCCAATACAAAGTTAGGTTTTTTGTGTATGCACTCTCTCTTCTTCATTAGTATTTATCTTCAAAATTTTACTTGCTTTCTGAAAGTTCCTCACTTTGCAACTCATTTCTGTAGACAAGTAATTTTTTTAAAACATTCACCTTATGACACATTCATAATCTCCAGAATCTTCTAATATTGCAGGAAGAAACCAAATTAAATTCTTGTGCTGGTGAACTCTAGACAGTTTGTCTCTAGGCACAGTTGTCTGGTTACCAACTTTATACCATGTTAAGTTGTAGTCTCCACTTTTCAAGTTCTTTTCCAGAGAACAGTTAATAGCAAGGGGCTGCCCATCAGGCACAAGACTTTGTCTCATCATCACGTCATAGGCTTCACACTTCTCTAAACGAAAGAGATAAACATGAAAGAAAACCTCAAACACCATACAAGAATATACTGAACTCATTTCCTGATTATATTTATAAAGTTCATTGCAGTGTTCACCCCTATTCTCAAGTCAACTACTAAAAATACAATTTTAATCCCTTATCTTCACAGGTGAGAGTACTTCCCAGTGGTATAC
The DNA here is from genome assembly GCA_013396735.1 of Grallaria varia. Taxonomy (NCBI): domain Eukaryota; kingdom Metazoa; phylum Chordata; class Aves; order Passeriformes; family Formicariidae; genus Grallaria; species Grallaria varia. The sequence goes on from VWZG01006628.1 coordinate 20,011, forward strand.
AGATACAGTTATGCCCCTGAAATGAAATGCTATTTTTTGAATGCAATATTTACACTGAGTAGAATGTCTTTGTTTGCATGTTTAACTTCAGATGCAAACTATTAAAGTACTTGTGTTTCCCCAGTCTATTTCATGTTATGCATGTACACAAACACATACATGCACACAAATTTCATATTTAATGTCTTTATTTAATGTCACTAACTGTAGTCAAAGTAATTCTTCAAAAAAGACTGCTTTTGATACCCAAATGTCCTAAGAGGACATTGAAGTCAAAGACTGTGTTGCACAAATAATAGGTTTACTACAGAAATTTCAACTCATTCTTTCTTCACATCATGAACGTTTAGAGAGAATTATTGCAATCACCAATGAGCTAATTTTCTTTTCTTCTGACACAAGCAGACTCATGCAGCAAAAGAGTAACACCATGAGTTCAGCCTGGGCCAACTCTGGAAACCATGGTCACTTTCCGGAGTCAGTATTATATTTACCTAAACGTCCTTGCTTTGTTAGAATGTAAGAACTGCCACAGTCATACAGGTGACTGTGTAGCCCAAAATCCTGGCACTGATAACAACTAGTGCCAAATGTGCACAGGAAAGGAGGACATACTTTGCTTTCCTCTTATGTTCTGCACGAAAAACCATTCACTGGCCTTCATAATTTCTTTAGGTATCATGCATTTCTTATTATGAAAAATGGTAAACTTTCTCTCATCTGCCTAGTCTATGGTATTTACAATTGTATAGATCTACATCCCATCTTGCCTCAGTTGTTTCTTTTCTATACCTCAGAGTCCTCCTTCACTTAGTGACTTCTCATATGGAAGCCATCCCGTATCAGATGACACTGTCACTCACCTCTCAATCTCTTCTGGTACAGTGTGTCTGAGGTGGAATGACCAGAATTGCAGAGTTGAACTGGTACACAGCCACCATGGGGTTACAGAGTAGCATAATGAAGCTTTCTGCTCTCCTGCTTTCCAAAAATTCTGCTTTTCTGCTCACCGCTGATCACAGAGTTAATGATTCCAGAGATATCAAAACAGCGTTTTCCCAAGTGGTTATTAATTAACATAATGTTCACATCACACACATAGAGCACACCAGCTTCTGCTCTATGTGCATGACCCTTCTATGCCCCTTCACATCCACTCGCTTTTACTTATTGACATTCTGTCACTATGCTATTTGATATCCAGACACCCTCTTCATAGTGAGTATCAGTTTTAACCATCAAATGATAATTTTGGCATCCTCAGTTCACATCAACTTGCTGTAAATCTTTTCCAAATTTACCCAGACATTTAATAACTCAGGTATCTGTACTGAATGCCCAAAAATAGCTGTGATTGTTATGAAATGCTGTGGGCACAAGAACTGATAACACTTTTCTGCCACTAAATGCTAATATTCTGACACAGTGTAATAGGCACCAGCATGCTAGAGACCATTCAGCTGGAAAGCAGATCTTCAGAGAACATTGGGTTCCTGGTGGACCACAAACTGACCATGAGCCACCAAAGCTCCCTCATGGCAAAAAAGGCTAACAGTGTTCTGCACTGCATTAGGACCTGCCAGATTTGAATTTAGTGAAGACAGTCCAGCACACAGCCACAAAAATGATTAAAGGAGTGGAGCATCTCTCACTTGAGGAGAGAATGAAAGTGCAGAGACTGTTCAGCCTAGAGAAGATAAGGCTTGATGAGGGTGTGAGTGTAAATACCTGACGGGAGGAAATGAAGAACAAAGAGACAGACTTTTCCAGCACTGCCCACTGACAGGACAAGAGACAATGAGCACAAGTTCAAACATAAAACATTCCATTTGAAAACAAGAAAAGACTTTTTGACTGTAAGGGTGATCAAACACTGGAACAAGTTGCCCAAAGAAGTCATGGAGTCTCCATTTGCAGAGATATTCAAAATCCGACTGGACATGGTACTGCTCTAGCTGACCCTGAGGCATGTCATTAAAGTTAGAGTACATGATTTCAACAGTTCCTTTCCAACCTAAATGATTATGTGATAAGATGCTACATAATATATATGTTTTATAGGTTCCTGCTCTTCAGAGTATTTAAAAGAACTCATTGGCATGCACTTAAATTTTACTTTGCAGCCATTTTCACAGAAAGTTAGTAACACTTGTGTGAAAAAAAGTTTCAGAACAAAATCTTCCATACCAAATAAACTTACTTGCAATAATGAAAGACAGAAATGCTGTTGCAATATTACATGAAAACAGTGTTTTTGCTGTCATATTTCCCTGCAGAAATGGAAAGAAAGCTTTCAATTAGTGGCTTCCAATATGAACTTTCACAATTTAAAGTCAACGTTTGCATTACACAATTAATACAGGCATTACACAGTTATTCAGGAACACATGAAATACAGGAATTGTCTTTGACTTGTTTCGAGCCTGCTACCTGCTTGTTTTACTTGACGTCTCCTAGTTATTACACCAGAATTTAAAAAGTACTGTCCCCTAGATGGAATCTGATTTCATTTTTCTGACTGTCTTTGTCCTCTACTTTTGTATTGCCTCCAGTTATGCTACAGCTTGTCTGACATGGGGATGAGAGGACAGAACTTGCATACAGTCTTCAAAACATAGGTGCACTTTGGCTTTATAAACTAAAACAATTATTGGTTTTTTCTTGATTTTTTTCCTAATAATTTCTAACCACCTCTTTGTTCTTTGAGTACAACTGAGTATTGACGTGATATTTCCATGGGCCTATGTAGTAAAATTTCAAGATCTCATCACTGAGTGATAAGAATCAGGTAAGCCCAGCCAGCTGCTGAACATGGGATGTTATGATTTTGGCTATATGTTTTCATTTTAAATTTTCTTTACATTTATCTACAATTAATTTCTTATGTTTACTCAGTCTTTCTGCCACTCTTCGCAATTTCCACCTCCATGTTCTAGACTGAATAGCTTTGCATTGTTGGCAAACTCTGGCACTGCAACAGTTTCCCTCTGTACAAATCATTAAAAACACATGCTGAGTAGAAGAGTTGTTTGGGACTCCAGTAGCGATATTCCTTCATCTGAAAATCAAAGCATTTATGTTTTACCTGCTTATTTATACATTTGAGAATGATTATCAGGACTCTTTAGTAGTCTTCTGATCCATTATGTGTTTTGAGAAGTAACTATTAGTTACATGCTTCTGACAAGCTGTTCCTTAACTTCACCTGCCTTACTGCTTTTTTTCTATTAAGCCTACCACAGTGTTTTACAGCACTGTGAGAAGATAAATGCGACTATTCAAATGGAAAGATGAGCAGAACTCCATCCTGTTGTGAAGACTCTTTAGCTGATCACCATTTTCTACAATAGTAAAAGATGACAATTCCAGCTGCTGTGCCTTTCTTCACCAAACTGACTCAGAAGCGTGCCATATATTGAGCCATCCACACTGCTTCTTGCAGTACCTGCTTGCTTTCTTCCTTCTTCCCCTTTCTCTTTCCTCCTCTCTCATTGCCAATTCCCAGTCAAATTACCAGGCAGGTCTTTTCTTGCCTAGCTGTAAGAAGGAGTGAGTTCCCACAAGAATCCTGAGCATTGTGATATAACACAAAACATTAAAATCACTGGAAGCGGGTTATGTGTGTTTGTACAAAAGCTACAGCTTCCTTCACTAATTGTGATGGACAGTAACTCCTAAAAATCTATAGTTTTTATTTTAAAAAATATGAAAATATTATAATGGAAATAAAGATAAAACTAGCCTGAATAGATTCCACTTATGACCACATATTTTCTTTATGATTTCTCTGAATCACTGGTTTTTTCATAACCTCTGTTCCACTACAACATTCCCTTACTCTAGTGTTGTTTCAGCTTTTTGCCTCAGCTGTAGATTCAGCAGATGCAGCAGTAGTATTTTGCCACATCCAGAAAGAAAGCCTTCCAGAATTTTGCTTCTCTATAATTTCAATGCTCTTTCTATGTGTTTAACTTTGTAACTTGCACTTTTGTCAGCATGGAAGACTTGCAAACAAATACAGTCTTGTTTAAAACCATACACATGGACTGTTTTGAGGAGATTTCTTCCTGTCTCTGACTTTTCAGAGTGAAAAACTTCAATTTCTGTGAAAGGTAGACACAACAGCAAAATCAGGCTCTCCTCTGTGCATGCATTCACATAATTAATGATGAAAATAACAAACATATGACTGCTGAGTCAAGTGCAAATGTTTTTCCTACCGCGTTCTGCCATGATAACATCTTGAGCTTGCAATCAACCTGTAGAGCTATCCCACTCAGGACAGAATTCAACTAGAGTTATCTGACCAAATTTTCCAGAGGGGGAAAAAATTCCAGGTTTCTGAGGCCATGACCATGAAGTTTCACCCTGAAAGACACTATTTTTATCAATTAAGTAAAAAAAAACAAACAACAAAAAAAAACCAACAAAAAAATAAAAATAAAAAAAACCACAAGCAAAACCCAAACCTGAACCAACCAATCAACAACAACAAAAAAAAAAGGTCTGAAAGAAGTCTTTAACGATACACGCACATGAATTACAACATCTGCAAGAGCACACAGTAAAAGGTGTAATTCTCATTAAAATCTCTCATTAAATTGGTATAGCCACTTTTTCCTCGGCTCTCTAGTCCTTTCAAATTTGAACTACTGAATTTAAAAAAAAAAAAAAAAAGTCTCCTCAGAACGTCAAAGTATCACGAGTTTCACTGCTTTTGGCAAGCTTGTGGCACTTTTTCTTTGAGTATCTTATTCAAAAGCACAGACATATTAAAACATGCAACAGTCCTATCCTCAGAATTGAGAGTATTAACAGCAAGTCAGAGTATCACACTATTTCTGTTACATAAGCCCATGAACATTTTAAATTATAAAAAATACACATATTCATGTTACCTTAAATGCATATACTAACTGCAAGGTATGTCATGCCTCTTCAAGAGAGATTCATCCAATGTCTCCCTTCTGATCTGGAATAAACCATTACAACAGACACATGGTGCACACACCAGCCGGTGCGGAAGGGCTGGCTTAGCCCCCTCCCTGTCCGCGATGGAGTTACGGCACTGCGACCACCACGGCAGCCTTTTTTCTGCCAAACGCTGGCATCCCTCAGCAGGTACGGCAGCGAATAATCTTTCAGTACCCTTCGTTTAAACTCTGACGTGTTGCTGCACACACTCAGTGGGAAGGGGCTGTATCTGCTGGGCGGTGCGGGAGCCGCGGGGCCGGCGGGGCGCAGGGGGCTCGCAGGGGGCCGAGATTGGGCTGCGGCACACAGGCTCTCTCACCTTCTCTGTCAGCAACCGAGCCACGGCAAGCGCTGACCTTTAAATACAAGTTTCACTCCCACTCCAAATCTGTTCCCAGCCCTCAGTTTCCCCAGGAGGCATCACCTCGGTCAGAGGCACCTCCCAGCCCCAAAAGGGGGGCGTCGGAGCGAAGCGGCACCATCGGCGCAGCTCTACGGATCTGCCCCTCGGATTATCCCAGGCCGGCTGGCGCCCTCCGCCCTGTTACACGACTGACGGACACCGGCGGTCCCGGCTACACCCGACCCGCCGCGCCACCCGCGGCCACCCCCGACCCCCGGCCGGCGTTGCCCCGGAGGCCGCCCCGTCCTCGCCGGCTGCCGCGGCCGCGGCACGCCGAGGGCGGACGAGCGCCCATGGGGATCCCCGGTGCTGCCTACCTGCGGCGCGGGGGGAGCCCCGCTGCCGCGCCCTAGAACAGCC
>VWZG01006628.1:26149-46134 GCA_013396735.1 Grallaria varia
TTTTTTTTTTTGTGCCACGGACAGCTGCAGACCTCCCTAGTTGAAGATACCGTGTCCTTGGAAGAGAAGATGCTTCTCGAAACTATGGAGGCTGTTGGCAGGAGCATCTCAAAGACATCAGCTGATTTATTTGCTTATTCAGTAGGCTGCTTTGGCAGACTGATCTGAGTTACTCAGTCTGCCACCTGTCAATGAGATATTTGGCTCTGAAGCTTGAACATAGAGGCAAGTGAGATGTTGCTTAATCGACTCTACTCCACTGTTCTAGAAGCACTGATTTAAAAAAAAAAAAAACAGACCCAAACTTTTGAAGAATTCTCTCTTAGACATAGATGCTGCAGGTTCTGCTGTATGCGGTTGTGGTTGTTTGGGGGATTTTGGGGGGTTTTTTTTGCTAATTTTTATTGTAATACTACTAAATAGTGAAAAAAATGTTTCCGATAAAAATGTTTCTGGTATAAAATACTATGTTAAGACATTACCAAAATGGATAGGTAAAATGAGAACTAATTAGTCATTCAGCTATTCAGTGATTGATATGAATCAGAATTCAGGGAAAATACATATAGTAAAGGTAAAGCTGAATATCAACTAAAATGGCTGGATTTGCTGAGACAGCAAAAATATACAGAACATGGCAGTCATAAGGCAAAAATTGCAGGGAAGAGCAGAGAAGTGGGTTATCCAAGGAAAGTGGACATTGACACTAATCTACATGAATATTCAATGTGGTCACTGGGGACACCTCAAAGTACGCCAAGAAGCTTCTTATCTACACAAACAGCCAGAAGTATTTTGGCTCATAAAGCTTTAAGATAGAATGAGCTGTTTTAATTAGCACAGAGAGAGCTCTAATAGAGTTCATCAGTGCCAGCTTTGAACGCAGCTTGCAACCAAGCAATGATCATGATGTGTCTTATCTTTCTGCAGTTGAGGATGTGTCCGAAGAAGACTACATCTGTGCAAATTAAGACACTGAACTTGGGGGTAGCATTTGGTATATTGCATTTTTCCAAAATGTGTTTGCTGAATAAGGTACCACTGTGAAGTCCTTTTTCCACTGGATGGTGCCATGCATCTACTTTATTTATTTGGCAAATGTTAAACAATGAGTGAAGGGAGCACCTTACTTGTGAAAAATAATTCAACCTTTTTGAGCTATGCTTAGAAGAAAATCAGAGTGAGAGCATTTTCTTTGGTCAGGATAGGATGGAAGTTGCCCAGAATGAATTCAGACCATTGCCTTTCATGACCACAAATCTCATATTCCTACATCATCCAGCAGTTTTGTTCCAGCATTCAAGATCACTTCCCCAATTTACAATATTGACACCTTTGTCTTTTCACGTACATTCATCTCCTTTAGGTGTGTGGCTGTATAAGCTTTTTTGTTTGGATCAAGAGAGCACTTGTATCACAAAACAATACTGGAGCCTATGAAACAGATTCCTTTCAGATGAGGCAAAGCTTGAAGATGAGCTCCAGCTACTTGGGCAATCTGTCAACAGTGCCTGACAACAGTTAGTCTGAAATAAAGTCTCTTGAAGCATGCCTTGTGTGGACACTAGGTTCTCCACACCAGCTGACTTAAACTGCAAAACTCAGGGCAAAGGACAGAAGTGAAAGGGTGACTGGGCAGCCAGCTAGCAAAAGATGACAGCAGATGCTTGAAAAGGGAAAAGCCAACACGAGGCAGTAGTTACTGTCATGGAGGGAACTTGCCATGGGGATTAGCCATTGCCTTCATATTGATGTTTTTATTATTCCTGTCAGCACCAAAAAATGGCAGTTTTCCTATATAATTTACCAGTGATACAACAGATGGAAGAGAAGTGTGTGATCCTGTAGCCTGGTTCATAATGATATTTACCCATGTACTCCTGCACTCAGAAATTACACCACTATTTTTTTTTTTTAATTTTAAACACAAAAATAACCGCTTGCCATCCAGAATCACAGACTAAGGAGAATAATTTTGTGCCAAGATTCCTATGCCTCACCAGTGTATTATATCTTTTAAATAAAAAATTAAAAAAAGAAAAAAAATAGCAAGCGCTGCCTTAAATCAGGTGAACTGCATCCAGTAGAGTTAGAGAAGTACCAAAGGCACCTCTAATGCACTAATGCAAGTGTTCATTATATAGCCCAGCAAGAAAGGCACTCAGATTCCATTGGATACTGATTAAAATTCAGTTTACTGGAGATAACCTAAGAAAGTAAAGAAAATAGCACAGATAATCTTATGTCTCATCATTTGCTGGGAGCCCAGAGCTGTGCTGCATCATCCAGGTCTCTAGTCAGGGCATGCCACACCATGCAAATCCCACCTGTGGAGAGACGTGCCAGCACTGAAGACTTCTACAAAGTGTCCCTAGAAGTAAGCAACTCTATTCATCATCTTTACTGTCATGCAAAAGGATGTTGTATGAAAACAGGCTGTTTCACTTAAGTTAAGCTGAGACATGTGGGTGGAGTCACCACCAGGTGCCAAGTTCGAGCTGCCTACAGGCTTCTCCATTCAGGTGAGCTGGTTTCAGGTGTACCTGCAGCCACGTGGTACATGCAGCACAGCTCAGGCCTGCACCTACTTGCATTACTCTCACGTGGGTCACTAACTTCTGCATGCACACACATCTTCTGTTTAGAGCCCTGACAACACTGTTTAGGGTACAGGCCCACCTTCAGCTGGAAGGGTGTGTAGTGTCCTGTTAATAGTTTAACAGATTCAAAGATATTTCACACTACTGGTATACTAGGGAAAATGAGCCGCTTACTTTTCAGGAAAGGTTTAAGTTAATTTGCCTTGTCTAGGTTAAACTGAAGACAGACTGCAACTGCTGTCTATAAAAGAATACCTCTAGTAGATACCAATGAACTTTGTTAGGATTAAACATGGTGAGTCATAGAGAGAACAACATAACTGACACCTGAGATGGGAAAGAACTAGCCAAAGGGCAGAGGAAGCCCCTTCCTATCCTGTGTTTCCCAAGCTCAGGCCATCTAGGTGCTATATATACACATTGCACAGGTATCTACAGTCAAGTTTGGTCACAGACAAGGGGAAAAATGCATTTATAATCAAATACATATGGCACTGTCAGAAAATTGTACCGAGGGGGTTAGAGATGAAGTCCTCTAAAAACTGGAGGGCCGAGTGGGGGCTTACAATTTACATGGTATAAAGATTACATGGAAATTATGAAACAAAATTCTTCATGAGATTGTCTCCTGCAAGTTTTCACAATTACTTTGTTAAAAAGTTCTTAGCAGTTCTAGGATTGCATACTGCATTTTATCTGTGATTACAAAAAGTGTATCCCCTTTTTGCAGGCAGATGACAGCATTTAATGCCAAGGCATGACACTGGTCTTCAAAAATGTGTAGAGTAATAGTTCCGTCTTGCTACAGTTAAAAATGTTGGTGCAAGGAGTCCTAAAACTGAACAACTGCAAGAATTTTGAGCTACACCAGTAAAGGAAAAGAACGTAATGAAAGTATTGCATCAATCCCCGCAACTTTCAAACAAATGCAAGACAGAGAAATGTAGGTCTCTAACTTCCTAAAAAGTTAGAGAGTTTGGGCAACTCATACAGTCAAATCTCCCACTTGTGGTGGGTTTTTTATTATTTAAAACTAGTCAAGAATTATTCCAGCATCTTTGTAAAAACTTCACTGTAGGTCATTAAAACAAGTTTCTATCAGATGCCACCCTGTACAAGTTTTCCTCTAACAGAAATATTTTTGCATGTTCCCCATATGTCCTTTCTGGCATTTTCCCCTTATGCTCCTCACTGCAAGTTTCCCAGTATCCCGCTCAGCAAAACTTACAAATTCCTTCTGCTGTGCAGGAAGCCTACACAAACCCCTTTCTCTTTATGCATATCCTAAGATACGTGATCAAAGAATGTTTTTTCGAATATGTGAACACCAAGGTAAATCCAAGACTTTATGGAGAGTATGGAAAATGTTTTCTTACAAGAACAAGTCTGAACAATCACAACAAATGTATTACGAAACAGAAATATTTACCTTATCTACCTGTAGATGGAAGAGATCCATTAAATAGTTACCAAGTTTAATTTCAATCATATGATTTCTTGGGAAAATAACCTCATTTTCTTCCTGAAGATGCAAATACAAAATGTTATCTGAAAAAAAAAAAAAAGCACTAGCCTAAAACTATCTATCAAAAGAACTGGGATAGCATGAGTCTAGAAATTTCACTAGAAGATAATAGAGTGACATTCTGTTTTGCAAATGAACTGTAAAAAAACAGGCCTGCACCTGAATTCTTGTTCTTTGTGCCTAGTATAACTTTTTTTTGAGTATCTTTCTATTTGTTTGGGCTGCTATGTTTGAGTGTAGTACTGACCAAAAACACCTCTAAGAAATCTAACAAAATTACTATGGATGAGAAAAGAAGCAGAAGAAGCATTGATGTGAGCAGAAATACCCAAATAATATTTTTTCAGATTAAAATAAAGCTTTCTTGTAAAATACTTGCCTATGTAGTAGACAAATGATCAAATTATTCAATTAATAAAAAATAAAAAGCCTTTTGGCTGTTTAGTACCTCATCTTCTCATCAGTTCATCATCTCAATCCACCTACTGCCTTTACATTATTTTCTTTTTAAGCCAGGAACAAGCAGGCACCATTACAAACGTCCTTTGAATAATCATCTGGTTTTAAGACCAGTATGGTACTGATACGGCTTCCAGGCTTCTGTAACTCCCTGTTGTCTTTTTCAGATCCATGTAAACAATCCAACTGAAAACATTTGTGGAAAATTAAGGAAGACTGTTCCAAACAGCTGTTTTCTGTTATTGTTTGACATTTTTAGTCATAGCAGTGGTTTGTTAGAAAAAATCCGTAAGACTGGAACTGTAACAATATTTATATTTACACTGGTAGCCTAGGCAGAGCAGAGATCTTTCAGGGAAGGAACAACACTGAGGGATCATGAGTGAATAAAGCAATAGCTGAGTCTGAAAAGAAGGAATGAAAAAAGAAGAACCAGCATCTGACAGAATGGGTCTTTGCTGCTTATTCCTTTGGGGTTGGTGGGAAATTGGGGTCAGCAACTTTAACTCAGTGTTAATCACGGGTTTGCACTGGACCTTCTCATAATATTTCAGCCTATCGAAGCACTGGCATTTGTCACCTGGATGGCCTCTGCTCTGCTGGGGCTCTGATGGAGACCTGGGCAAAGCATGCCCAGGACCCCCTTCTGGCTGCAGACTGGATTTGCTTCCAGGGAAAGCCAAAGAGCTTTCAACACCTTTGCTTTTTACAGTAGGATGCATTTACTATTTAAGCAGAAGCTTAAAAGAAAATGGTTATTGTTTCAAGTTAATCACAATGCATTTAAATAATTAAAAATATTTCAGCTACACTACTGCTTACAAGAATGATCATAAGACTATTCACTTCCCCTTCTGTCTAAACATTATAAAATAAATCTCATGTCTTACACCCTATATCAGTGAATAGGCAAACTATTTTTTCTCATGTCTGAAACACTACTGATTAGGACACAAAATACTCAAGCTTGTCAGTATTGTTATCACTTGATAGTAACAAAAACCATTATAACAGAAGCCAGCAGTATTTTTAAGTACTAAGACATTTAAACATATTTTGTTACAGCTTGTCCTGTAATGGAAAAAAAAATCAAAACCAAATACTGAGTAAGCATTTTGGTGTATCACATTTATATTATTTCATCTTTTTCCCTAAGTATTATTTAATCATTAACTTCTAATGAAACCAGCACACCAGGTTAGGGAAGCAGCATTGCATTCAAAAGCAAATTCACTGCTTTCTGATGTTCCAACACAATACAAGCAATCTTACAAAAAAGAGTAATTAGCATTGCTGCAATCCTTCCCTCTTTTTCACATCTTCATTTGTGTGGTTTCACTACTTCTTTTTTTTTTTTTTTTTTTTTTGAATCATGTAAAAAACTTTAGATAAAAGGAGAAAAACACGATCAGGTGTAACTTGGGACACAACACCCATAGCCACTGAAAAACTGAATGCTGCAGTGAAACTCCTCTTGTGCAAGACTGCTCCCTACAGCCCCACTGCCAAGGCTGTGGCTTTCCTCAAGCAGATGAGAGTCAGCACTTGCCCCAGGAGTCAAGCAGAGAAGGCTGACTCTCCACTACTGCTGAAGAGCAATCCGCATTTCCTTCACTTGATGTCTCATGTATTTCCCCCATCTTTGGAGGAGCTGCAGCAGAAGGCTGCTCAGTGGGGCACTGTTGGGGACCATGCTGGTCCCAGAGAACAGCTCAGCACCCTTAGGGCTGCTCTAGTTTCACCTTGCTGCAAGGAGAGTACAGGACACAGCAGAGCCAAGCTCACAGCTCCTGTTTGCTCAGACAAGGCGAAGTGGTTAGTGCTAATGTTGTGCCACGACCAGATAAAGACAATTGTTGAGCAGCCTGAATGGAGATCTAATACAGCAGTCCTGTTAAGACACTTCAAGTCACAATTGCTGCTTGCCGTTATTCATTCTCAGCATGCTTCAGTGGAGGAATGAGGGGGGAGAAATGAGGGGGGAGAAAAACCCAACATAGAAAAAAAAAAAAATATGTAGTGCCTTTATTGAATGTAAAAATTAACCTTTCTTCAAAGTGTCTTCACATAATGTACATGAAACTTTTAGCATCATTTGTATAAATACATCACAAGGAACAAATATTTTTTTAAAAACCAGTATTTTGGCTCAGTAAAATAACTTTCCTATCCCTAAAGGTTGGCATGACAAGTAGCAGTTTTCCATTCAGCCTATTCCATTCAGCAGAAGTAATTCAGGAGGCTTAAGGTCACTGGAACTCTGCTGGCTGGCCTGCAGACAGTGAGTTGTCAAGGTAGAAGCATAAAGTCAGTATTACACCCTAGTCTTCAGAGTACAAATGTTATACTCCCAGTGTCTGGTCTTCACATTTGATACAGGGATCTTCTTAAAACAGAGTTCTGTGATCAAACCATTCAGCTTCTTCTACCGATGTGAACTGTAACATTTAGCCTTGCTCAGATGGTTCTCAGTAACTTCAGATGGATCTTAAGGCTCTTTTACCCTACAACAGGCTGCCACTGAACACACACAGCATATCTAAAAGCAGATTGTGTGCAACAGCTAAGTGAACGTGGCACTTCATGACTAGGATTGATCCCCCCCCGACACTTCTCTCATGAGTAAAACACAGAATAAGAACAGACTATCAGCATCTGCACTGGTCTATACATACATGACATTCATCAATAAAACACTTCAGTACTGTGACAGTTTGAAATAGTCTGATGTTTCAAATGCACCTTTTCCCCCTCCTATCCTGAAATGGATTCTTATTCCGTTCTGGCCAAACACACACACAACTCACAAAGCTCAGAAGGTACTGTCTCTAAGAAGCAGAGCTTCAAGTTTCCAGCATACACTGAGGCAACTAAAACAATTTAGGTGGGAGAGGAACCTATTTCCACTGGTTTTGTCACTTATCAAGCAGAACACCAGGGTCAGTTTTGTTTAGTTGAGGATGAAGGCATAAGAAAAATGCCTGAGCTGTGAAAGAAGAAAAAGCCAACACTGTAGTGTCCAAATGAGTAGATGGATTCTGAAGAATGCAGAACATGCATTTTTTTCAGACAAACAAGTGGAGATAGCAAAGGGAAAATGACTGCCTAATACTGTATTAGCAACAGCCTTCAAGGAGAGCTTGGAAAGTGATGGAGTTTGACACAGCAGTAAGTTGCTTGTTTCATGATAAGGGAACAGCATGGGAAAATAGGCTGGAGTTTAAATGGGAGGAGAGAAAAGGTGCTGCAAGGGAGAAACTGATAGGACACCGACAGGAATACAGAGTTGCGAGCAGCAGTTGAAAGCAGGAACAGTCAAATCCTGAGGTTTCCATATACAGCAAGATCTCATCACTTAAAATGTAACTTACAAGGACAGAATGAAAAGCACAGCAATTTGGCTTTCATCTCCTGTATCTATAAAATTGATAGCTGTAAACATAGCATGAAAGAGGTCTGATAATTTTTTTAATCAAATCAATTTCCTGCCCTGAAAAAAGAATTGAACATTGCAAACTACATCACTGCCGTCACAAAAGTCAAACGTAAGTCCAGAGTTAACAGCTGAAGCATACATAATACTGTAAAAACATTTTAAAAATGAAAGAGAAAGGATTCAACATACACACTAAGGTTTAACACCTTACTTTCCCAAACAGCTGTTTGGAAAACTGTGACTGCAGTCTCCAGTACACAGTCATCAGAGATTCCTTACATCATCAGAGCAAAGGGAAAGGACAAAAGCAAGCAGCTGCAGGGGAAAACATAGAGCATTTCTCTCTCACTCATTTCAAGAAGTACTTGAGCAGCAATGCTAGTTTAGCTCTACTTTGCAAAAACAGCTGGAGCAGAAAATCATGTTCTTATCATACCTTTTCTTCTCCAACTGCACTCTGAACCCTTTGGGAGCTAGGAAGACTCACAAATCTAGGAAAACATTTGCCCAAGGAAAAGGACAATAGTCTGTTCAGCTAGCTTCAGCTTTTAGAGCTGACATATGCTAGAGCCAGCTCCCAGCCAGGAACAGGAGGAAAGATCTGCTCTCCTTCAGCACCAGCAGCCAATGAGAAATGGTGCCCTGAAGCCCCTTGACGTGGTCCTTAACATAAGGCGGATGAAGTCAATCATTCTCCAGCCCCATGAGAGACTGTGTCATTAGCCAGTTGTTCCACTTGGGTAAAAAAAGATATTACACCACTTGACTGGAAAGAAAAAAAAAGTCCTGTGGATATTAATTTTTTGACTCAATATACTATTGCAAAGGTATTTTTCCAATATCTGTATGCAACAAGTGACTGTTCTTTAAAATGTAAAAGAGACCACAGAAGAGTATGTTTTTTCAGGTTCAAAAGCATTTTTTGGGGGCTGGGATTGTCTCTTACCTTTTCTCTTGGACAATAACACACTGAGGCTGTAAGACAGGGGAACTTATCTTTCAGCAAACTGAACAAATAAATGCATAACAAAAGTTTTGTGTCATTTCATTAAAAAAAAATGAAACAAACATTTACTGGCATCAACCATGCCCATTATGTAATACCACAATTATAATTAATATAATTTCCTTCATATTCAGACTATGGTTCTTGATAGTTTTTTTACCCTTTAATTTTCAATACCAAGAGAATCCCACCAAATCACTGTGCAATTCTTGGAAAAGTACTCATGTGCTTCCTACATGTGCTACGGATGGTATTTCAAGTTGTTCTGTTGGTCCAGCCAGAAGAAAGAAAATCACATCTGTAGATGAAGCTATAGTACCTTCACTTAAGAAAATCTGGATCATCATCATCATCATCATGGCTCGGCTTCGCGAATGAAGATTTGGGAAGGGCTCTACCCACGCTTGCTGCAAGCGCGCTGATGGCTAAAGAGGCCGATGCAAGATAGGCAAGTCCGGTTGCAAAAGGCACAGCAGAAAGTCTCCATAGGCAGTGTTGGTGAGGCACGGTTCTTTCTGCATTGTCTTTTCTCCTCGAGACTGATTCTGCGTGCGTTCTCAAAGGAATCAGCAGCATTATGGATGGTGTGTCTCCATGCCTTCTGATTGGAGGCCAAAGTGGACCATTGATGGTAGTCAATATGGGCAAGGTTGAGGTATTGTTTCAGAGAGTCCTTGTATCTCCTCTTCGGGGCTCCTCTCTTGCAGCAGCCAGTGGCAAGTTCACCATAGAGCACGATCTTAGGGAGGCGGTGATCCTCCATCCTGGAGACGTGCCCTGCCCAGCGCAGCTGCGTTCTCAGCAGCATGGCCTCAATACTCGTGAGTGCTGCCTGTTCAAGGATAAGATTGCACAAAACAAATACATGTGACCTTCAGTCAATCCATCACCATCTATGTGAACTGAATTGGTCACTAAGGGCCGTTTCTCTTTTGTTACTTAAGGCAAATTCAAGTCTTTTGGTAACAAATGCAATCCTGATGAAGATCCACTTTTCCTGGATGGCATGTGGTAACGCACTTTCTTCCAGAATCTGGTGCTTGCTGAGTGAGAACTTTCTGAGAAGTCACCTTTCCATCGGATAGCCCCATGCTTTTCCTTAATATATTTGATGGACTCCGGCATGGTTGCATAATCTTGTATTTTTTCAAGTTCAATGAGAATTACTTTAATGCCATCTTGGATAAGAGCATTATACATGGCTAGCTGCTTTTCAGACACATCATCTAGAATGCTGTAACAGGAGGGCTCTGGTACTAAAACAATTATCACTCTTCTACTTTGACGGATTTTTTCATCAGCAACACTGATCACAGCTGTAAAGAAAAAGGTTGTGCAAAAATAAGGTCGTATATTTCTATTTTGTGTTACCAACATTTTGCAGCTGGCTTATTCACTATTTGATATTTAAGCCAACACATTTTACATCACAAATAGGGGCAAGATATGAGCATGCAAGCAGTTACCTTGGGTTAGCCAACTGTAGAGATGTGCCCAATGCAACACAATCTAACCGCAGCACACTGCATGTCTATTTTCTTGTTTTGCATAGATAAAGAAGAGCTGCCAACTATCTACTATATCTCGCTAATGCCATTTTATTGCCAGCATAGGTACAAATGCAAAAAACCAAATTCCAGAACCACAGGACCTTTTATCTTAAGTAGCCTGTTCTGATAAGCTCATCTGTTTTCGTTACATGTAAGTAGAAAAGAAAGAAAAGAATCCTCCCTTCAATGGCATTCCAGTCAGCTAAGTCTCAAAGAGAAAAATACAGTAAACACCACACAAAAGCCATATGGCTTAACCCTGAGAACAGTCTATTGCATTTTTTGAAGCTGAAAAAATAAAGCAGCAATTTAAATTCTGCTTCTCAGGAAACCCTTCCTCCTCAAATTTCTACCCCAACCCTTCAAATGGAAAAAAAAAAAAAAAAGAGTGATCCATGAACCACCTCATGTTCATATACATGTAAGTAGGTTCATACACAATTGTTTTTTGAATAAAAAGTTCTAGTTTTGGCCTACTCTTCAAATTTACTCAGTCTCTGTATTAACTTTTTAAGGTCATAAGACCAGAAAGGATTCAGAAGCCTTTCATCATTTCACCTCACGTAAGCAGTTGGTGGGATAAACTGTAATTTTCAGTGTCAAATACTAGAAATTTAAATTTGATGCACATATACACACAGAGGAAACTTCCACAAGTATTTTAAAGCCTTGCAAGGAAGGCAAGGTTTTCTAAGAACTTTTGGAAGGAATAAATAGCCTTTGATACAGATGATCATTCCTGATAAGTTGGTGTTGCTTTGTGGGGTTTTTTTCCACCTGCATTGTCTAAGCATCCATTATACCCTTTATTGCATCCCGCTGGTTTGACAGTGATTCTCAGAACAAATAAAAATGAAACAGTAGAGGCATCATCCTGTTAAATGGCACCTCAAAGCAACAGGCTTTTTTCACATGGCTCATGAGACCTACTTTTTCATGTTTCCTGCCATTAGTCATTCACAATCACAATTTCAACTCCTCTTCCCCTCAGCAGTGTTCCATCTCCAGATGTCTAGGCTACCTAGACACTGAAAAAAATGGAAGAGCTAAATAATGACAAGGGAAAGGCTTTGTGGAAGCACCCAGTGCTGTATTTCTCCTTCTCTATCACCATTTGATGGTGGGAGATAATTAGAATCCCATCTGATTGATTGTCTGTTTCTCAATTGTATTTGCAGATCAAGAAGAAAACTCAAGTCTAATTTGTCTACAGATAGCTTACCTTCTCCTGGTAAATCATCCCTCCCAAATATGAAGAGTTTATATCCACACTGTCTTTCCAAGACCTCTGGCAGTATCTTCAGAGCAAAAGTATCTGATGAGTACAAGCAGCCCTCTCTGTTCTTTGGATACAGAATATAAGCATCATAGATCTTCTCATCTGAAACTAAGGAATGAGCAATAGGACTTATATAAAAATTAATTCTAAAGATAGAAAAGCGAGCAAGCAAACAAATAATCAAAATCTCTAAACTCTGGGGTTTTCCCCCCCTACTTGAATCACTGTTTTAGGTCCTAACCCTGCTATTATCTAAGCATGTATAATTATACTAAGCCTGAAATACTTGTAGGATCAGGTCTTCTAGAATTCAGGATGCTGAACCTGAATAGGCATGAGACCTGCAAAATTAAGTAAATTTGAATATTCTTTTTTGAACTCTAAATAAAAAATGTCATCACTGAATTATCTGGAAAACAGTGGACCCAGTAGTACAACTACTACCTAAAATTCCAGTTGCCATGTAACTCATAGGTGGTGTAACCTGGTGGTGTAACTCATAGGTGGTGTAAACCACAACAACCACTTAAACATGACAACAAAAACAAAGCATCAGATTTCAAGGTCTGAATTGTATTAGATGTTTTGGAACAAACTTTTCAGAAAGACCAAGATTTCCAAGACACTTAACAAGAATCTCAATGCCTCCAGAAGATATTTTCTGTTTCTCTATGTACCTCCTCTCACAAGTTTGGAAATGACCATACTTCAGCATACTCTCAGCTGACAGCATCCCCATCAACATTTTTCTGAGTGGCAAGAAAGTAAAATTTATAGAAACTAAAATAATCAGAAATGCATTCACAGAGAAAACAAAAGAAAGTTATATTTTCCTGTTTCATCTATGGAAAATAAAAACCATCCAACAATTCCACTGTATTACTGCTTTCTCTAAGAACAGTAACTAAAAGAAATCTGAAAAACTGCCATTGAAACAGTATTCAAACCACTGCACTGTGTCTTTGGGAAAAGGAGTGGTAGTTCTGGATTCCTGGGAAGTTGCTGGCTATTTCCCCTGTAGATGCTTTTGTTATCTGAACTAATTGTAAACATCCTAAAAACATATTATCCTTTCAAAAATCCCAAGGAAGACCAATCACACTTCATGAGGTTAAGTCACTGCTTTGCAAAGGAAGATGGAAGCATTGTTACACAAACATACCTTTTTTACCCAGGAAAGGATGGCAAGAGTCCCGATACCAAAGCACAATATCAATTTTGAAGATCTTGTAGATAAGGAGAGTAGAAAATACTAAAAATACCAAGGAAACTCCTCCTCCAATTAAGTAACCCTGGATGTTTGGAGCTTCGGTAGCATGGAATAAGAAAGAAAACAAATAAACAAAGTACAGTTATAAACTAGAACCATGGAAACACAAGTGTGCAGAACTGTTTAGTCTTTAAAATATTTTTAAAAAATGAATGAATTAATGAATAGGACTAAATTTTTTTCATGTATGTTTTCTGCAAGTATTGTTATTTGACAGCCTACTTCTATCTTTCAGAGAAAAAATACCTTAACAGTGTAACAAATGAGGCTACTTTGCAACTGAAACACCAAAACAAAATATGGACATATATCCCAGTGCAGAAGCAGAGTGAGAATTCTTGTACAAAATTATATGAGTCAGAAAGGAAGGAAGTGAGAGGTGGGGAGGTGTTCTGCTGACCGTACTATTCTCCCCAGAAAAACTAGCTGTCTCTAGCCTCTTCAATGACCTGTCATTGACCCTACTCATTTACTGCCCTTAAAACCGTTCACAAATTGCATTTTTAGTTAATGCATGTTAAAGATATTCTGAGGTTAAATTTCTGAGGAGAAATTACAGTTATGTAGTAAGTTAGCACTCATATCCACTTTCAGTTAACGATTTATTTGCAACGTGGCCAGTTAGAGGTAAGTTTGGGAGTAACATTTGTCAAGGGATTGGCTCACAATTGACAAAGCCAAATCAAAACAAGCTCACCAGAGGCCCTTCTGCAGCTAAATTATAAAAAAAAAATGTGTACTTATAATATCTGGTGATTTGCTTGTCTATGTGTCTGTTTTGAAATAAAAATAATTATTTTCTTGAGCCTTGCATTTAAGTCTTCAAAGCTCACTTTATCTTTCAGTTCATCTACTAAAAAGAGAATTTTATGCTTGCTGGGAATAGGTCAAACTTATCCTTGTCTTTGAGCACCAGACTGGGGTCTCCAAGTGGCAGGATGCTCCCAATCTACATGCATGAGCCTGTCTAGAAGGTGGTTAACACAGCATATGCATCAGCAATGAAAATTCCATAACATTTCCAAGCAATCTATTGCATTTCTTCATTACTACATTGTTAGATTTTTTCCCCATTATAAAGATTTTTTTTTTTCGTTTCTCCCAGCAATCTGACCCCATTATTTGTTAGTGAAGAACAGGACAACCAGGTCCACATAGCCACTCGTGTTCTTTTGACAGTCTATTCCAGACTGAGCTGTGCCTTTTACCCAAGCTCTTTTAAAGAAGTGGCCATTCACTGCTCTTCTAGACACACAATATCCTCTGATCTATATGTTTCTTTAGGTACAAATGTGTGAAATGAAGCAAAATACTCCACTGAAGTCTCCTACTTGCTTCTAATAAATTTGAGTCTTTCAATTATGTTTTTTAAAATACTGAATGAGAGAAGACAAAGCTATGAATATGACAAAAAAATTCACAAAGAAAGCTGCACTGCCCCCTTTATCCCACAGCTGTAGCTCTAAATAGGGTGTTGTCAAACTAACTGAGAAGTAAGCATCACTGGGCACCATTTTGTCAAGAAGAGATCTCTTACCTGGGCGTTCCAATTTGATGTAGGCTGTAAATTGCTGAGAACCATATATGAAGTGACAGAAAAATTTGTGAGCATAATCCTTTACTTTCACCTTTGAAATGTTAAATTTTGTTCCAGATACAGCAAGTCCATGAGGCAACCCCTCTCTGTCATTGAAAAGGGGTAAAAAAGAAACATCTGTATGGAAACTTAAGTAGCTGTACTTAATGTGGGCTAGATTCATCTATCCACAAATATAAGAACATCTGGTTTTTTTAACTCTATAAACCTAAGAAGCCAGTGACGCACAGCAAATATACATCTGTAACAAACAGCTTCATGAACACAGAAGATTTTGGGTTGGTTTGTGGGTGGATTTTTATTTTTTTTGTTAGTTTTTTGGGTTTGGGTGGGTTTTTTGGGTTTTCTTGGCGGGGTGGGCGTTGTTGTGTTTTGGTTTTGGGGTTTTTTGCGAAGTTGGACAGAGTGCACCATTAGCAGTTTTGCAGGCGATCCAAAACTCAAAGGGATGGCTGATACAAGAGCTGCCATCTAGAGGAACCTTGAGGCTGGAAAAATGGGCTGACAGGAACACCTCATGAAGTTCAAAGTAAAATGCAAATCCTGCATCTGAAGGAGGATAACCAGACCCCAGGCATCCTGGACTGCACTATGAAAAACACTGCCAGCAGGTTAAGAGAAACAATCCTTTCCCTCTGTTCTATACTGGTGAGGTCACACCTGGAGCAGTTAGGCCAGTTCTGGGCTCCCCAGTACAAGAGATGTATAGATTTGCTGGAGCAAGTCCTGTACAGGGAAGTGAAAAATTATATGGAATTGGACCATCTGTCATATGAGACAATAGGGACTGCTCAGGCCAGACAAGAGAAGGTTCAGGGGCAGGGAGTGGATCTCATCAAAGTATATAAATACCTCATGGGAGGGAGGAGTGGAGGAGAGGGAGACAGGCTCATTTCAGTAGTGCCCACTGACAGGACAAGAGGCAATGAGCACAAATTGAAACACTTTCCATCTGAAATTCCATCTGAACACATTTTTACTATCAGGGTAGTCAAGCACTGGTTGCCCAAAGTTGTGAAGTCTCCAGCTGTGGAGATAGTCAGAATCCAACAGGACACAGCCTTAAGCATGCTGTCCTATCTGACCCTGCTTTAGCAGGAGGGTTGGACTAGACAGTCTCAAGAGGTCCCTTCCAACCTGAATGATTCTGTGAATGAAAGACTATACAAACTAGTAATACCTAGTAATAAAAGTGGAAAGATAAAGAATCACCCTCCAGGATTTTCTACACAGATGATGAAGCAGAGACTTTATTAAGCACTCTAACAGACTCCCAAAGCCCACACTGCCCACACTCAATGGTGCTAACCAGCTTGGGAAATTGTGATGAATAGAATTCACAAAGCTGAGTGACCCTTGTGTGAAATGACAACAAACATGGTGATAATACCTTGTCTGATAGCTATTGTCACAAAAAGCTTGGAGATACAGTATGAAATCCTGCTAAAACCGTCCTGCTCTAAGATAGATTTACAAGAACAAGATGAGAGAGGCAGTGGGAAGGTACATACAAACTGTCATCCTACTCTATATACCAAAGTAATGTTGCCTGGTCTACTCAAGGAAGAGAACTCATTTTGCAGAACACCCTGAAGAAACAGTTTCCATTACATAAACACTTGCCAGCAAATTCTGTCATGGGATGCCAATACAAATGTCATCATTTTGTAACATATTCAGATTTGTTCAAATTTCTTCCTAGCACAGGAAAGTTACCTCCTAGATGTAAGCGTCAAGTCCACTATGTTGGCCATGCCTACAGCACGGTTTGCTACAGAGAATGCTTCACAAATTTAGCAGCTGAGAAACTGCTAATATTTCATTAAATAAAACACTAATATTGCAATTAATGTTTCTGATATTGGACAACTTGCTTTAAACTTGTACATGATGTATTTTGCACATCTCCATCTCTGGCATGGGAAAATTATCTGGCAGGATAGTGATTACAAATGGAGATCGCTTTCAAGCAAGCCATAAATCTTAACAGAGAAGTGCTCTGAGTTAGATCTATTAAATGCTTTTCAGGAAGATGTGTTTAACAGCAGAATAAGGTTTCAGAAGAAGCTGAAGATATTGCAACTATAAACAGTTACACACAGCTACACTGGTGAAGGTAAGAAATTTCATGCCCTGAAGAATAATGGATTTAATTGTGCCTTACAGATCATAGGCTGGGGCCCTGATATTTATAGACAAACAACCAAGTATACAGATTTATAACTAAAGCAGTAGAGCCCCCTTAAAGAACCTGGGGAAAAAGTAGAGGCCAGATACAGATGAATGAAATAGATAATTTTAAAAGCAGTCTGCAGCCTAACTCTCTAGCCATATTCTGCACTGATGACAGCACTTGGTGGAGGTGGCCATGTTTCCCCAGGAATGTGAACTGATCAACTGAGATTTTTTTTTCTTCCTTTATTTTTAGCACATTTAAAGGGTTACATTTAACAGCAGTGATTGATACAGTGAGACAGCAAACAGTACATCCACGCTCTGCTACAGCATAGACCAGTTACTCAGTAACAAAAGTCCTGCTCTCTTTAAAGAATTGCTGGTTTTACCTGCTTAATTTTATTTTCCTGAACATAAAAAAAACCCAACCTAAATGTCCTGCAACAAGAGCTTCTGCTTTGTGTTCTTGAGGATTAGCAACCGTGTCTGTACTTAGAAAAGGATCAAGTTCACAAATAAAATTAAGTTGGGTGATTTTTTTGGTTTGGAACGATCTATGTCAAATTAATGAGAGAGGGCAGACTTTAACCCATTAGCAAAAAAAAAAAAAGAATTCATCTAAGAACAAATGCATAAGCAAGCATTACAAAATTATATTTCACAACAGGATTATAAAAATCTACATATGATTGCTTCATTACATTTGTATCAGATACGTCAGTATTTATAGTAAAATGTAATTTTTTTAAAAAAACCCATGCAATAAGAACATACTGTGTTTGATGCAGACTTCTAATCAGTCTTTCAATGACTGACATTTGACTGGTAGTCAACTTTATGGTGAACTCACTGCAAGTTACTTCATCTACAAATGCACTTATAATTCAATGTATAAGGATACTTACTCATAAAACTGCTCCCTGTAGGTTTTATCAAACATATCAACATCCTCATCATTAACTTGCCAGAATGGAATCAAGCCATTTATGCCACTTGATATGTTACATTCCATAACTACATGAGAACCTAAAAAAACCCAAAAATATTTAAACACAACAACTGAAGGTCTTGTAACAGAAGCATGATTAAGTGATGAAGAAACAAGTGGGAAAAGGAGAGATATAAAAAAACCAAAAACAAACTACTTATCTTATGAAAGGCAGAGTCCTTAAAACTCATCCATTTGTAATCCAAGTTTGGGTGTCTATAACCTGGATACAAATTCCACTCTAAATGTTCACATCTGCATGTAAGCTAGATGTCTAAGCTAGTAACAGAGTTCAGTTCTTCTCAAGTCTACTCACATTAAAGTAGATTCCTTCAATGAATGGCTCTCCCAACTCCACTGAAAGATCTCCAGGGCTCAAATCAGTTGCATGCACACACTATGGCAACATCCGAGATGCTCTCCAGCATCCAAGGTATCCACATGAAGTTGTAAGGCAGGACTCCAGATCTTCAAGAAATCTGTGCTGTTAGAGTAGCCAGACCACTCCAAAAAGCACTCTGTGTAGGCAACTGAGTTGAGTCCCTGTTGATAACAGCATGAGTTAAGGACCCTGGATCGTATGCAGATACCCACGTGCAGACAACTACACCCTGGAGCTGAAGTCCATTCTTAGGGACCATGCATGTCTTTAGTCCAAATCACAGTCTTCTAGCCAACACTGTCCACTGGAATTGGTTTCTAAATACACTCTACTCCCAGGGTGAGCTCACCTGTCACTCGGGTCCTTTGGTGCCAAGAGTCCAGATTTCACAGAATGCCTCAGTATTAAGTAAGCCAAATTGCAAAATGTATTTATTTTGAATGTACCTCAGAGAGCTCCATGTACAGGAAGGTAAGCAGCTTTCTTGGATTCCTTTCCTTCTGTATTTTACCCATGGAAGTTATGATTTGGTAGGAGAAGGTGGGCGCTCTCAGTTCACCTATGTAAAGATCTTAGTATTTAATTTCCTAGAACTGCATCAGATCTAGAAGCTTCCAACAAGGAATATCTAACAAAACTATGGAATAAGCCTTTAGCCCACATGCAAACCAGCTACTTGAACAAGAGTTTGCACAGAAATCAGAGATGTTCCCCAATCTCTTCCCTCCTGTCCTTCCATCACAATAATGATCTTTTCTAAGGATGTAGTTTAGTGCTCAGTTCTTTTGAAAGGAAAAAAAAAAAGCCTCAAGTGTTCCATGCCCTGTTTCCATACATTCATGAATTTACTGTTAACTTTCTACACAACCATCTCCTGCCATTTCTTATTCAAAAATCAGATACATGTTTCCAGGTTCATGTAGGTGCTTAGAGATTCTGCACCATGGCCAGAAACTTAATAGGAGCAAAGACTTTTTCCCCTGCCCCCAGGATTCCATTAAAAGTACTGGACAGAGAATATTCCTTTTGAATGGCACTGCCTTTCTAAAACAAACAAACAAATTTCCCCAAATTCCTTTAAAGTGTGCCCTCACCCCCTGTAATAGGGAATCACTTGTAACTGTTCGGTAGTGACAATAAACCCACTTTGCAGCTAGAGGCTTTGTACCTCCTTTCAGGCTCATGTGTAACTATTATCCTAACGTCTGCAAGACAGTCAAGGTTTGCTCATCTTAGCTAGTCTAAGGCACCCAAAAATACACTAACAACTTTTAATTAATGCTGTGTCCAAGCTGTAACACATAGGGACCAAATCATAGAATCATAGAATCATAGAATTGATTGGGTTGGAAAAGACCTCAGAGATCATCAAGTCCAACCCTTGGTCCAACTCTAGTCAGTTTACTAGATCATGGCACCCAGTGCCACGTCCAATCTCAGTTTAAAAACCTCCAGGGACGGTGAATCTACCACCTCTCTGGGCAGGCCATTCCAATGCCTGATTACTCTCTCTGGAAAGAATTTTTTTCTAATATCCAACTTAAATTTCCCCTGGCAGAGCTTAAGCCCGTGCCCCCTTGTCCTATTGCTGACTGCCTGGGAGAAGAGACCAACCCCCACCTGGCTATAACCTCCCTTCAGGTAGTTATAGAGAGTGATGAGGTCACCTCTAAGCCTCCTCTTCTCCAGACTAAACAACCCCAGCTCCCTCAGCCTCT